>CAVLJG010000001.1:119075925-119116783 GCA_963669975.1 Acanthoscelides obtectus | reverse complement strand
TGCCCGCTATAAAACCATATTGATTTGAATTTAGAATTTTGAATTTATTAAGAAAATTAATCATTTTATTAAGGAGTAATTTCTCAAAACTTTAGCTAAACTTGATATAAGTGAAATAGGTCGATAGTTAGTGACGTCCGTATTATCATTAGATTTATAGATAGGTATGATGATTGTTGTCTTGAAAGCTGATGGAAATGCTCCAGATTGGAAGGATTTGTTAATGATATAAGCAAAGTGGTTCTGTTATTTGTTTGGCCAGTATCTTTAGATGTTCAGCTCTAATTTCGTCAACTCCAGGGCTTTTTTATTTTTTAGAGTCATAATGGCATTGAAAACATCCTGATAGTCTACTTCAGTTAATACAAATGAATTATTCAGTCTTGTTTCATGCAGATGAATATCAGCATTTTGTTTGATATTATTTACTAAGTTTTCCTCCTATATTCGTGAAAAATTCTATGAACTCATCACATATTTGCTGAATATTGTCTGTTTTCTGTCCTGTTTTTGTTTTTATTTCATTAATATTGTTTTTTGACTAGGATGACTTATTGAATATATCATTGACAATGGACCATAGGTGTCTAGAGTCATGTGAATTATTATTTAATTGTTTTATATAGTAATTTTTTTTTGCTTTTCTCAAAAGTTCTATAAATTTGTTTTTATACTGATTATAATGATCTATATTTTCTTTCGTGGGTAAATATTTCATGATTTTATACAGTCTTTCTTTTTCGTTTGCAGATTTTATTAGTCCTTTGGTCATCCAATCATTTCTGCTTTTTTCCTTGTGACTTATTCTAACCTTATTAGTACTAACTTCAATTACTTTTTGAATTCTGTGTATTAATAAATTTGTAGCTTCGTCTAAAGAATTTGTTAAAAAAATATCGTCCCACGATTCCGTTTGTGCGTTAAATATTAATTTTGAGTTGTCAGTGAAATATTTGTATTCAAGGTTTCTTTCATTTTTTGCCCTTGGGCAGTTCTCGTTTTTTATTTTGTGAATATATCAATAATACAGTGGAATAATGATCTGTAATATTAAAAAAAATTACCTATAATGTCACAACCTTCTTCCAATCAAAGATGAAAAATTAAAAACCTTGAGGATACGAGTGATTATATTCCGCTTAAGTATGTAACATTTTATGAGAAATTAACAGCAACCCAGTATATTTATTTAAGTTTCAGTTTTGGTTTCGAAACACGTTGATGAACTTAGAACGTATTTTTTTTGTTATTAAAAATATGTTACTGTGTACTTTAGTTCCCTTAATAAATAGAACTGCTGAAAATACTTGTTTTGCTTATAGTCATTTAAAGCCTCCCTGTAACAACGTTGTAAGTAACGTGATCATACAACCTTGTTACATGCATTTCCATAAAAATGGTTCCCATAGCTGCAAAATAGTTGTTTTAAATTACGATAACCTTGTATAACTATTGTTCCTTTAATGTGCTGGCCAACTATAGACGCAGTCATTTGAAAAAAATGGTTCAAATTCGTTTTTCTTAATTCCGGCCACTGAGCTTTTTTGTTACATACAACGTTGTTCCGGCCGACCCTCCAATTTTCGAGAATTATTCGGTTGCAGTTACACTCAATGTTCCATGCAGCAGTTTGCTTCAAAGATCAGGATAGCCTTGGTGATAGCCAACCTTCGAAGCACAGATGACGTATCAGTAAACATATATTGTTATTTTTGCAAATAAATATGATATACAGCATTGAGAAAACGGTTGTTATTTTTAGTCATCTTACGGTTCAGCAATTTTAAACTGCGCCTAATAAAATTCATAATGATCCGTCGAAAGATTAGCTATTCGCCTTTCCGTCGTCTCTACCGTCCTGAAAACTTCCCATTAACATTATTAACTATAAAATGGGTCTAACCAAGCCGGCCAATAAAAATGAGCAACGACGAATGATTAAGTGTCCTAGATCAGGGGCGTAACCAAGGAATAAAAAATTAGTTTGTTTCTATAATGGGCATTTTTTAATTTAATTCGGAAATCCATTCTAATTAAGACAATATCATCCACTTAAAATTCTTCCTTAACGTTGCCAAGTAATTTTGATGTATACATGGTGCTTCTTAATGATATGCGAATATTTAAGGATGTGAATCTACATAAACAATTGATGTTAGTTTGCTCTATAAATTATGATCCAAAAATGTTTCCTTACAAAAACTCGGAGTGTTGAAGTTTTAAGGAAAAAAATGAAAATTGGTTAATATTTTTAGAACCGCTTCAGATATTTTACTCATATTTAGTACGTAGTGAAAGTTAATAAATTTGCATATTTTTCAATGTAAAAATAATTTTTAGTCTTAACAGTGGCGTGCGTACGGGTACTGACTTCGATATTTTTTAAGAAAAAAATGGTACGGCAATAATTTTTCGCTAAAAAAATTATTTTTCTTGAATAGTCTTCCTTCGATGCGCTATTTTTGAGTAAAAAAAAATAAAAAACAGTTCTATTGTCTAACTTGCAAAATTATTATTAATTTAATTGGAAAAATTAGACAGAAGTAATGAACAACAACAACTGACAACATAAACATAACATTCAAACCAACTAAATGATTACAAAAATTGTTGAAAATGGCTCCCTTCACTTACTATGCATGCTTCCTCCATCCTTCTCATGGAATTGCGCACTCGTTGGAATATTCCTGGAGTGTTTTTTATTCTATCACAAGCTTCAACAATTCTTTCTCTTAATTCCTCTACGTATACAGTGTTAATGGGACTTGTGTACACTAGTGTCTTAAGATAGCTCCACAGAAGAAATCTAAACTGTTCCTCTCTGGGGACCTTGGTGACAATTCTTGGGGCCCATCGCGGCCAATCCAACGATTTGGATAAACAGTTTGTAACTAATTACGAACCGCTAGATTGAAATGCGCTGGTGCACCATCATGCATGTACCACATATTGTTTTTTATTACTAACGGAACATCATCAAGCAGCAAAGGCAAGTGTTGTTGAAGAAAATTGAGGTAAATCGGTCCGTCAAGTCGTCCCGGCAAGAAGAATGGACCAATAAAGTGGTTTCCAATAATTCATTCCTGCTCATACGTTAACCGAAAATTGGTGTTGGAAATGGGTTTCGGTTACGGCATAGGGATTTTCTTCCGCCCACAAATGATTATTGTGGAAATTCTGAATGCGATTACGAGAAAAACTAGCTTCGTCCGTGCACAGAATCATTGATTCAAATTGCGGGCTTTGTATAATTTTTTGAAGATACCACTGACAGAAGGTCACACGCCTTGGAAAATCAATGGGAAGTAATGCCTGTACTCTTCAAATATGGTAAGGATATAACAAAAAATCCACTTAAATTCTCCAAACAATTTGACGGCAAATATTTAAGTGGCTAGCGATCTTCCTCGTACTCGTTTCAGGATGTTCTACGACTTTGTGCAGCACTGCTTCTTCAATTTCAGGTATTCTCACACTTAGAGGTCGAACTTCAGATGATCCTTTTCGAACAGAACCAGTTTCAACAAGACGACGATGAATATTAGAAAAAGTTCGACTATCTGGCAAAGCACGATCGGGATATCTCTGGTGATAAATCCATCTGGCTTGCTCACCATTACCGTCGGCAAGGCCATATACGTAATGCATTTCCGCCATTTCTGCATTTGAATAATTCACCATTATTAACAAGATTGTAAAAACTAAATAATGAAAAAGATGTCTCAGCGAACAGATTTCAATAACAGATACTTGTCAGATGTCAACAGCCAGTGACATATTCCAGAGCAACTAGATATTTCTGCATTCTTCAATTATTACATTAATTTTCTCGGACAATAGAACGGTTTTTATTTTTTTACTCAAAAATGGCGCATCGAAGGAAAACAATTCAGAAGAGATCATTTGTTCTAAATTGAACGGGAATTCAAAAATAATTTTTATTTGGCAAAAAACCATTGGCGTATCATTTTTTTCTTAAAAAATATCGAAGTCAATACCCGTACGCACGCCATTGTTAAAGCTAAAAATTATTTTTGCATTGAAAAATATACAACTTTATGAACTTCCACTACGTAGTAAATATCAGTGAAATATCTGAAGCTGTTCTGAAAATATTAATTAATTTCCATTTTTTTCCTAAAACTTCAACACCCCCAACATTTTTGGACCTTAGTTTATAAAGCAAACCAACATTAATTTTCATGTAGATTCACACCCTTAAATATTCGCATATCATTAAGGAACACCCTGTATACTATTAAATATCGAATTTGCGTGTTGATTAAGTGCAGCAGGATGAAAAACAACTTCATTCAATAGTACATTACATACCTCATCCGCGTAGCAATGAAGCATATAATGTGCGAGATCAATATTGGCCTTCTTAAGTAAGGTATGCATAAGTTATATCCACGGTTTTTGGGAAGACGGTTACTTATCGCCCTCATAGCAGAGACATTGGGTAGTGTGAAGAGGCCTCACGGTGTGTCGACTATAGGCAACCAAAGTTACTCGACCAAGCATTGAGCGCGCCCGCGTTCTGGAACGTTCGCGGCTCAATCGCGAGTATTCGATACTCGTCTGGGAAATAGACCACTCCCATGGAAGCTCCAAGAATCGCTGGAATATTTCTTGACGCGTCGATAGGTGAATAAATATAGTAGTAACCTTGTGTGAAAGATTCATCAAAATCCCAGCTATACTTCTCACGTTATACAGGGTGTAAACGTTATTGTTGTTATTATTGAAATTGGTAATAGGGGAGGTCAAAACAAATCAAAAAGTTCATATGGCCCATGGTCCAAAAGTCAATAGATTTTTGTCTAATTGGCTTTATTGTTGACAACTTTAAGTGCTTTATATCGATCACAATCACCACAATCTTACTAATTTTTATAATCTAATCTAAAACGATTTTAAATTGGGTAATTAACAAAGCATTAGGTTTTTCTAAGTTAAGAAAAAAATTTGTAGTCAGTAAGTAAGTAACATTCATTAAATTAAATATTTAAAACACACATGACAACAGCGGGTCGGTCATCATCATTCTTATCGAACCGGCAATCTATCGCAAACGGTAATAGTGGTTAGTAGGTTGTTTTGTTTTTGTTCGCGTACGTCGTCGTGTTTACTTACAATGTTCTCGAAGCTAGAGTTCGCCGATATGTTGTTAGTTTACGGTGAAGCTCGGCAGAATTCAAATCTTGCAGCTCAAATTTATCGGGCCAGATTTCGCCAACGGGTACACCCAAACAGAAGGACATTCGTGCAAGTGTACCAAAGACTTCGCGATACAGGTAGTGTTCAACCCACTAATATTCGCACTCGTGAAAGACAGGTTACTGTGAAGAAGGAAGAACGAATTTTAAATATCGTGGAAATCAATGCAGATATCAGCACTCGGGAATTTGGCCGGGTAGGACTATCGCATACCATAGTCCATAGAATCCTATGGGAAAATTTGCTTTATCCCTACCATGTACAACGAGTGCAGGCCTTGTTACCAGAAGACTATCCTCGCAGACTAACATTCTGTCAGTGATTTTTGCACAAAAACATTGAAAATCCGGATTTTTTTAAAAACATTCTAGCGACGGACAGATGTACTTTCACACGAGACGGGATATTAAATTTCCATAATACTCACACGTCGGCCCAAGAAAATCCTCATACCATTCGTGAAGGTCATTTCCAACAAGGTTTTAAAATAAATATTTGGGCGGGTATTCTTGACGATCAGGTAATTGGCCCTTTTGAGTTACCCCCAAAGTTGTCAGAAAAAGGATACCTTAGCTTCCTAGCCAATAACCTACCAAAACTTTTGAGACAGACCTTGGACAATATGCCATTACAACGGAGACAGAATCTGTGGTTCCTTCATGGATCGGCCGAAATGCTCCTGATCCTCGAAAATGGCCAGCAAGATCATCATATAAATTGAACTCATCTAGTTAACATTGAAGAGTACTGCAAAAGACATTGTCTGAAGATCAATGCTTCAAAATGTTCCACCATGCTATTTGGCCCAAAACAGTTAGTACAACGGTTAGATGGCCCAATTGTTCCTAGTCTTAACGAAACCCATATTCCTATAGTAGACCATGCGAAGTATTTAGGAATCACCATGGATTCAGATTTGAGGTTTAAGCAACATGTTACGCATTTATCTTGCTTAACATACATGCGTTTAAAGATATTATACACCAATCGCCATATTCTGAATTTCAAGACTCGCAAAAAACTGGCTGAGACTCTGGTGCTATCGTTAATAAATTATTCAATTGCTGTTTACTTTCCTTGTCTTGATTACGTGACTAGATATCGAGTACAAGCAATTCAAAATAGCTGCTGTAGGTTCGTTTGTGGTCTGCGAAAGTTTAGCCATGTGTCTAAGAAGATCAATGAGCTTAGATGGTTGAGGGTTGACCAGCTTTTCACATATAATTTACTAATTTTAGTACAACGAATAAAAATCAATAGGCTACCTACTTATCTACTAAAAAGGCTGGTACCACGTGGGGATCTCAATTACAGGAATCTCAGACACAACTCTGACTTCAGTATACCTAGTTATAGGAGTAACATTTTCCATCGTAGCTTCACCTACAACGCTGTCAAGGTGTATAATAGTCTTAATGACAATTACAAAAGAAGGGAATACTTGCATTCAAGAGAGCCATTAAGAACCATCTTCTGGGGTCTGCTAGCCAAGCTGGCTGATATATTTATTTTTTTTATTTACAGTAAGATAAATGCATTCACCAACTTTTATTAAAATAAAACCATTTAAACTGGGTGTTCGGATTTATGTCACTTAGTATAATAAATGGACAACTTCGAGGACCTAGAGTAAGAAGAAACTGGGTTCGTCGTAATGAAGCTTGCGTGGAAAGTGGAGAACGACATTTTGAACACCTTTAAACACAAAAAAAGTGCAGTGTGGGTTTTAAAAAGAAAAACAATGTATGTATCAAAATTGTGTATAAGTGGATTTTTTTAATACGTTCAATAAATTTTCATTTCAAGCGCTGAGACAGTTAGTGGTAAGTCCGTTTGTTTTTAATTGTTTGCATTTTACGAGTACATTATCAAATAATGAAATGATACCTAAGAGCCAAAAATAACAAACTCCGTCTTTATTTACGTCGCTTTTCACTAAAAAAATGCCGTTTTGACCCCCATGTTAAATGAAACTTTTTGCTTCTTTCAACCCCCTCTATCACCCGTTTAAATAATGACTATCATAACGTTCACACCCTGTAGATGTGCCAAGCATTAGCGGAAAGACAGTGAGACAGACAGACTGACGGAAATCAGTGACACAAATTTAAGGATTGGCTTTACTGTTAGCAATTCCCTAAAGTACGTCGCTGCCCGCGAATAAAAACAGAATTCCAGGAAAATGGTTATTAAACTGTGGCGGCATTTTAAGTAGTCGTAATTCAAAAATGTCCGCGGTTCGCGTAAAATTGAAACTGTAAACGATATATCATATCTACGAGTATATGTCTATCGGCCAACGAGGTTACTTATGCCGACACTGTTTCATGTATGTAAAATGGTGTCGGTTGTAAAAATTATGTTTGCCATTTTATAAGCTGGAAATGCATACTTTAAATTGTGCTTACAAGCCCGTAGTTTTACTTCTTCAAGATGAGAGAAAATGCAAAAATGTTATGTTATGGATATGGTAATGGAAAAACTCTATACAGGGTGATTCACAATGAAACACCATACACAGCACCGCATTTTAAGGGGGGTCTTCTAATGTAACATTTTTTCCTCGAGGACTCCATGTTGAAGTTCAAAATATAAAGAAATGTTTTTAATATTTTCAAAACCGTCAACTGGACTGAACCAAAATTTGGTATGTGGATTTACCTAAGTATTGTCCACATTCAAAAGTCTTCACTCAAATCTACGTGCACCAGTGGCGGAGATACAGGGGATTAGTGGCATTGTTCTTTCCAAATAAAAATAGCATTACTCTTGTTTTTTCCCTAAAGAGAATTGTTTTCGTAAAAATGTAAAAAGTCAAATTATTTCAATAAATGTTCAAAAAGCCCACCATTCTGGTGGACACAAGTGCGGCATCTTTTTAACCCATTTATGCCTAAAAAGTTTTTTTTACTATTTTTTAAAAACCTTATTAAAAGACGACACTTTGGAGGTATTTTCAATTTATTCTAAAGAAAATACATAATCAGTTAGTTTTTTAGGATGTAGTATACATAGTACATTAGGAATAAAGGTAGCTATAAGAATAATAATAAAAAAAATATTGAAAATTGTACAAATATTTTGAAACACATCAATATTGCAAATTTTAAAGAGTATGATATTGAACAAAACATTTCACGCGAAGGCCGACATCACATTTTCTACTCTTCTCATGACAGTGTGCACATCTTGTTTGTTTACCTTGTGGAATGACATTAACATGATTTGCTATATAAATAGCCACACCACCACGAATTTTCACATCCCTACAGAAACTAGATACAGATCTAAAACCAGAGATATGATAATAGGATAACTCATCGTTTCTTAACCAGTGTTCATTTATAGAGAGCATTGTATACTTATTCTTTTCACACAGTGATTCGATGATTCCTGACTTACAGCGAACACCTTGGATATTTAGATGTAGTAGTCTAAAGAGCATGTTACTGTTTTTTACTGTTTTAACAGATCGTGGTTTTGGTATTGTATTATTCTGTTGTTTATCTTCCCTAATGAGTGCTTTACTTAAGAAAAAACTGTTTTTCAGACTTGTCGGGGATGTTGATTTGTACAGTTTTCAAAGGCAATACATTTTTTAATTGTTCAAAAATAATATCCTTTACATGCTGGATGATTGTCATTTTTGATCCCGTAGCTCTGATGTCATAGAATAGGCTCAAAGAATAGTTTCTATTTAGTTTCCTGAGTCTATCGACTTTAGTATTAATTATATTTCTAAAATGATAGTCGACAGATGTGGTCAATTCGAATAAAAAAATAAGATTGGTTACTCGACCGACAGGTAAGAGGCAATGTAAACCTTTGTTTAAGGATGCGGTGTTACTTATATTGTTAGAGTTGATCATGAAAATTACAAAATCGTTCTCACCAAGAGATTTTGTGATGTTAAATACGTTTTTTGTGATATCTACAAACTCTAAATTGGGATAAACGTGAGCTTTTATGGAGAACTTTGTCATGTCGGTGTATAATTCTATTGGTGCATCATCGAATTATTTTGGAGTTTGTCTTGCAGATTCTGCTGCTACTTCGCCGTCTAACTGGGGTATGCGGGAAACGATAGATGTACAGTGGGCAAAAGTCGACGCTGTTTACCCCTGATTTCACTGAGTGGTATTTCATCTTCTGAACTCCACATATCCTCGTTTTGATTCTTATTTACTTCGATCTCAGCTTGAATTAAGCTTCCTGGCAAGATGTTTATATCCAGTCTTTCTTCGTCTCCAGAATCCTCGTCGGTTATGTTACCGCATGCATTAGTGAGAGGTAACAAAGTGATAGAGTCAGCTTCAATGTCGTCATCTTCTATGATTGCTAGCACCTCATGCAAAGAAAAACCCCTGAAACAAATGTTCCTTCTCAAAATAATTACTTATTCAGAAATAATTTACCGAAAACCATTTTATTTTTGTTTTGACTATGAACATATTCGTCGACCCTTTTTTTCTTGATGTACTAAATATAGTACACCTAACTTTATCATAACCGCACAAACAAAGCATACCATAAAATCATAAAATCTAGAAGCCGCAACTAAGGAAATAATATTTTCATAAAAATAAACTTAAGCATTTCCACTACAGAACCCGAGCACAAAAATAGTATCGGCGTACTCATCATTGCTAAATTCCATTTCACAACACTCATAAATGAAAAAAAACTATTGACTTATCTTTTAGAAAATCCACATACCAAATTATCTTTCCAACCAAACCAAACCAAACTAGTTCATTCCATTTGACGGTTTTGAAGATAATTGTTTTTTATTTTTAAACTTCAACACCCCGTATCTTTTTAATGAAGCCTTCGATGAAAAAAATGTCACACGGAAGACCCCCCTTAAAATGCGATCCTGAGTATGATGTTTCATTTTTGGTCACGACTTGTGAATCACCCTGTATATAAATGTGAACGTCTGTCCAGTCTGACATCTAAACCGTAATACGGAGAGATGTAAAAATTTGTACACTTACTAACTGATACCCGATGAAGGTTATAGACACACTTCATTAATTTTAAATATACTAAGTGACATATAAATCCGAACACCCAGTTTAAATGGTTTTATTTTAATAAAAGTTGGTGAATGTATTTATCTTACTGTAAATAACAAGTGAAAAAATTTTCAGCCTTATCAGTTGGACATTCCGGTTTTTATACTGCTTTTTTTTAATTCACTAACGCTCTAAAAATGAATATTTCAGCCGCAGTAAAGAATCAACGTTGGCGGATTTTGGTTCTTGACATCCTTTACGATCGGTTACGATGCCTAGAGTACGGAGACCTGTACGATTTCGTCAACTTAGTGAGTTTGATAGGGGCCGTATAGTGGGACTTCGGGAAGCTGGACTTTCTTTTCGGGCAATTGCTGTTAGAGTGCAAAGAAGTGTAGACACTGTGGTTAGGTGTTGTCAGGCATGGCTTCGAGAAGGCCGTACGCAAAGAGCAAGGGGCACTGGACGCCGCCGTAGAACAACAGACCGTGAAGATTGCCGCCTAAGATTATTGGCCTTAAGGGACCGTTTCTCCACTACCAGGTCCATTGCAAATGAATGGTTTGCAGAACTCGAAGACCTATTGGCATGCGAAGTGTTTACCGACGAATGAGAAGTTTTGGCTTGTTTTCATACCGGCCACACTGGGTCCTCCCTTTAACTCGAGAACACCGGCGTAATCGCCTTGAGTGGTGCAGACAACGGTCACTCTGGGATCAGGAATGGAACAGTATTGTCTTTAGTGACGAGTCTCGATTTTGTTTAGGCATGCACGATGGTCGTGCCAGGGTTAGAAGGCGACGTGGTGAAAGAAGGAATCCACAGTTTTTTGTTGAAAGACATGTTCATCACACTGTTGGAGTTATGGTTTGGGGTGCTATAGCTTATGGTTCCAGGTCACCTTTAATCTTCATCAGAGGTAACGTGAACGCGCAGCGTTATATCCACGAAGTTCTAGAACCCCATCGTTTACCCTATCTTGACACCCTGGCAGATCCAACTTTCCAACAAGATAATGCCCGACCACATGTTGCAAGAGTCACAATAGACTTCTTTCAACATAATGATGTCACATTGTTACCATGGCCACCAAGATCTCCCGACTTATCCCCAATTGAGCACGTGTGGGATATGATGGGTTAGGAGATTGCTCAATTTGCAACGTCCTCCTCAGACTCTAGAAGCACTTCGAGAGGAGTTGCTGGTTGCCTGGAGATCCACAGGAGGACATTGACCAGCTGATCAGAAGCATGCCTAGGCGCGTTGGAGAATGCGTAGCACATCAGGGTGCATCCACACGTTATTAAAGGTCAAACGGCTTTAAAGCAGTGCAATCATTTTGAAATTTTTATCATTTACTTATTATGCTTCATTAAGTACTTATACAAAATTTTATTAAAATAAAACCATTTAAACTGGGTGTTCGGATTTATATGTCACTTAGTATATATACATTGGTGTACTTGATCTAAGTATACGATTTATTAAAATTCATTGAAACGATCGCGTTTTGATTTAATAAAATTCATAGATTCAAGTAAACTGTTTTAAAAATCGGAGTTAAATTAAACAGGTTAAACTTAAATTGGTCCAATTATCGGTTTCAATAATATTTGTTTCAGTGAAGTTTGCTTTCAATAATGAGAAAAGCTGGGTGATTTCTGGGCCGAACATGTTTGCTCGTTCGTTCGATTCAAGGCCATTCATCTGTACAATCTCAAAGGCGTTATTCCCAATGACCTCATCAGACGCCGCAGAGGGTCGTGAAAGGAAAGGCGCATTGCAGCCCTACACATCACTCGGCGACGTTGTCTAAATTTGTTCGTTCACCCTTGCCCCTCTTTCCTGCCATCGGCGAAGAGAGAGAGATCTGTTTTCATTCCATTTGCCACAGGTGACAAACAGTCAGTCGTCGCCTCGTTCTGTAGACTGGAAGTTGTTCGAACAGGTTTGGACTTGCCGTGTTTTACACATGTATCCACACACACACAACAACAAATCCTTTGAGCACACGTTTTTATGTAAAATTTGAAACTTGATTTTTATGATGATAGAATCACAGCCGACGTCAACTAGTTAGTAGTAGTTAGTAGTTGACGTCGGCTGTGATAGAATATAGGTAGAAGGGACATTCTGTAAATTTGAACTTTATACTTGTGCCCAGAACCATCTGTCGCTGGCTGTCTTTGAGTTATGATGCCAGGAAACATAGTACCAGTTTATCAAATCCAAGATAAGTGCTCTGGGGCCGTGACAAGTATTACGTGAGCACTATGTGGGGGGGGGGTCTTTGCTTTCCTTATTTAGGATGACATGGAGGTAAGGGAGTCTAGATGATGATTACGTCATCGGTAGTTATTTACTTTTTTACACGAATGGCAACACTCACATTGTCTTTGCTTGAAAACGAAACGCATTTTCGGGGATTCCCGCAAATAATGCATACGTTTAGTGAACAGCGCGCGGTAATTCCCCTACTCGCCTTAGAACCGAGTAGGGGAATTACCGCGCGGTGTTCACTTGTCTAAATTTCCTCTATCAGTGTATTGTTTCGCTTGGATACTATAGCGAGTAGACGTAGCATAGTAAAACAAGTTAACATTTGTGTTACCATTGATTCCATTAGCCAAAGTTTAATGTTGTTGTTTTTATTCCTTTTATTCATTTATTGTCTCATTATTTTATCGAAAACGGGCCGAATCCTACCCTGCACTAACCGAACCCTCCTTCACAACCATTTCCTTTCTATTCTAATTTAGCTCGACCTGATGCCCTTTTCTATGGCCCTACATAAATCAACTAAAGCCCTTAAACCTCCCCGAAAAACGCCACACGGTGATAATCCATCTGATGTTCCGATGAAATGTAATTTTAATTGAAAACAATGTCCTCTTTTATTGGGATTAAGTACGGTAGATGTGAAAGATGCCGCGCGGCATTCAACCGTGGATGATTTGTGGCGTTTTCAAGATTACAGGAAGGGTTTACTGTACCCCACACACATTTTTTCATAACAGGTTTTAGGCACCATGGACGGGTTTTGATTTCATCGTTTCATTTCTGTTAAATCATTTCATTTCTTTATTGGTGCTTCATACACTTACGTGTTCACACAGGTCAAGTAAAATGATATTGTGAATTTAAAATAGATACAAAATTATAGAATAAGCACATCAGAACAAATTAAAGAACAGATCAAAAGTAAACAGGCAAGCTACAACACCATCATAAGAGATCCGAAAAGTTATTACTTAAAAATTCTTCGATGTTATAAAAAGCTTTCTTGATAAGGTACGCTTTAGTTCAATACTTAAATGCGCCGGTGCCATCCTTTCTAAGTGCCTTTTTTGGAAAAACGCTCAGACCCGTCGATTTTGTCTTCGAGGGGGACACAAGTTTGGCAAAAAATCACGTTAACACGTGCAGCTCCCTGGGCGGGGGTGACACCAAACCTAAAATCTTAAATTGAAAGGGGGGTCGAGTGATACCTTATTTTAAAGGTCTTTCAATTCCCTTTATAATGATGTAAAATACATGAGCTCCAGTTCGGTAGTTTTGAAGATTTATTAGTAATCTAGGTGATGACTGGTGTACGTAGCCAGCCTAAAATGAAGCTAAGAAACAAACAGACTAAAAAATGTCATGAAAAAGCCCATTATCGTTATTTACAACCGCAACAAATTCGGATCCGCCGTCTCTTGGCAACAAAATGTTGTAAGTTGCTCGGGAATGTAGCTGGCCTATATTCCGAATTGGAAACTGGGAAATGCCAGCAAAGTTCTTGGGAAGTATCGGATGGGACGGACGTTATTTGTACAGTTTATTTGCGGGTCGTTACGAGAGGCTCCAGATACATTTTTAATGATAGGGGTGTAGCCAACATATCTTTCAAAGTGGAAGAGGGCATTGCCGGATAAAAGCTTATCTTCGATTGTACAGATCAGGGTTTTGAAACGTTTTTTTTTTGTTGAGGCTCCCCCGGACTATAAATTATATTTTCATGCTCACCTTTACTTTTTCAATAAACACAAAAAAACGCACATTATATAGGTACAAAGACTTTTATTTTAATTCTAATAAAGAAACTTTAAAAGTTTAGGCCCAATTTCACCAACATTAATATTATGGACCAATGGGAAAATACCTTATCGAAATGCAATTGGATAGAAGCTGTCAAATGTCTCTCAATATCAGTGACGTCTATTAAAATATTGAATAAAATCGTGAAAATTCGACTGTACTATCAACAAGACCACTTTTTGATTCCAAAATGATGCTTTTGTACAGAAAAAACAGGACAACTTTCATGTATTTTGATATACAAGGTGTCCCAGAAGTCGACGTCAAGCCGAAACCGGGTGATAGGCAAAGTCATAACAGCTATCAGAAAAATATTTAAAAAAAATTTTATGTATGTGTTTTGAAAATTATAGGTCTTTGAAAAAATATAGAAATTTCACACCCTACGGCAGTCTGTTAACTCCTGTTATTACAAATATTAACTTTTTTTGGATTTTATTTTTACAATGCAATGATGAATAATGCATCTTCAAACTGGTGTCTCAACCTTACTGCCAACTTTTCTCGTTCAGGAAAAATTGCCACTTATTTCCCAACCAAGTATTCCAAAGTAAAACTTTGCTCAACTTTAACTGGCTGTACTGGAAAAAATGTACTACGAGAGTTTGGCAAGTAACCTTAAAAGTTGGCGCATTTAATAAGGATTCCAAAATGGTATAACACTTAGAAGATTACTCGTTAACTTATGCACAATTTTAATTTGAAGAAAAACTGATGAACATTTTTCAAAATTTCTTAATTAAACAGCGATTATACAAGGACCCTTAAGGATAACTGTTTGCACAACAGTGGGCGTCAAAATGCTGCTGATGATGATTTACCTTTACAGCAAATGCTCAAACTGTTTTCCTTCAGCCGCAATACACGCTCGACATCTTCTTAAAAAAGATCGAGTTATTAAACGAGCGAATCCACGGTTATTAACAAACTCAGCTGCTTCCAATAGTCTTTGCCGTAGCTCAGCTACATTTTGAATCGGCTTGAAATACACTTTTCCTTTTACAGTTCCCCAGTAAAAAAAATCTAACGGATTCAAATCTGGTGACCGGGCTGGCCACGGTATTGTACCAGACCGCGAGATACTCTCTCACTGAGAGTGCATACTGCGCTGGGCAGCCATCATGCTGAAAACACATGTCCCTGTAAATACTCAAAGGCACGTCCCCCAATAAATTTTCTAAATGATTTTGCAAAAAACCTAAATAAACCTCAGCAGTCAAAGTCTTTGGGAACTCAAACGGACCGATTATTTTACCATTTAAAATTCCTGTCCAATGGTTTATCTTGAAGCGATATTGAGATTTATCTTCCCTCATCAAGTGTGGGTTTGCTACGTGCCACTCGTGTAAGTTATGCAGGTTTATGTAACCATCTTTCTTAAGTGTGGTCTCATCTGACCATAAAATTTTTTCAAAGAACCGTGGATCTTCCCTGTGTCTTTCTAACATTGTGCGACAAAAAGCAACTCGGGGCTCATAATCCCGGGGCAGAAGAGCCTGAACACGCTGTACGTGGTATGGACGGAGCACGTTTTCTATGGGCTGTACTTTTGGGCACACCTGTTTTTAGTTCTATTGCATGCACTGAAGTACTCGGGTCTTCTTCGGCAGCTACTAGCACCACGTCTTCGTAAGGAAGGAAAGATCTTCCCTCCCCGTGTGATTGGTTTGGTAGTTGGCCCTCTGAGAACAGTAAGCGGTGCACATTTGTGAACACTCGATGATCTGGATGACGAGCTGCATTCGGGTACCTCTCACAGTAAAGTCTCGCTGCAGCACTAGCGTTGCATCTGCATTCCCCATAAATGAGGTGCATGTTAGCATATTCTTGTACGGTGTACACGGACATAGCGGCACTGCACAATCACACTATCAAAGATAGTCTAAGGAAAGCAAATGTTGTTTTGAAGAGCAATTAAACAGTCCAAATCCAAATCACAAGCGATCGACAGTCCAGTTCACGAATCCAAAATTAGTAACAGTACGAAATCAACAAGCACGAACATGTAAAGATGCGCAGTAAACGAAGGAGTACTGATCGGTATCAAAGTGTGCAATAGCAAGTAAGTGATGTGCTTCATGCATACCACATACAGCGTGTTCAACCTCTCCTGCCCCGGGATTATGAGCCCCGAGTTGCTTTTGGTCGCACAATGTTAGAAAGGCACAGGAAAGATCCACAGTTCTTTGAAAAAATTTTATGGTCGGATGAGACCACATTTAAGAAAGATGGGTACATGAACCTGCATAACTTACACGAGTGGTACGTAGCAAACCCACATTTGATGAGAGAAGATAAATCTCAATATCGCTTCAAGATAAACCATTGGACAGGAATTTTAAATGGTAAAATAATCGGTCCGTTTGAGTTCCCAGAGACTTTGACTGCTGAAATTTATTTGGATTTTTTGAAAAATCTTGTACAAAATTTATTGGTGGACGTGCCACTGAGTATTTACAGGGACATGTGGTTTCAGCATGATGGCTGCCCAGCGCACTATGCACTCTCAGTGAGAGAGTATCTCTGCAAGTTTTATTATATCCTTTCGATTAAGGAAATAGAAATACGAATTTTTTGTCTTTTGAATTTTCTCCGTATCTTGCCTAGTTTTCGAGAAAAAAAGTCCACTTAATTGCATATCCCTGGACCACACAATGGGGAAAAGTTTCTTTTGGAAATTGTGATTTTTTTTTAGTTCCTTATAACTAATTATATAACAACAGAAACAAATACTAAATAACATTAACATAATTTTCTCTATAATTCACGGATTTTCCCGGTGGCTCTGTAACATTGTTTGACAAAACTCAACTCTTGGAACATAATCCCGGGGTTGTAGAGATTGTACTCACTGCATGTGGTATGGGTTCAGCTAGTTCTTTCTCAAGATTAGGTGGGATATACTTTTGGGCCCTCCCGTGCTGGCTTCTAATTGACATACCGACTGCTTGTGGTGCGACGTCCTCGTAAGAAGAGGAAATTCTTCCTTCGCCATGAGCTTGATTTGGTACTCGTCCCTCTGGGAGTACACGGTACACATTCCCAAAAACTCGGGATCAGGATGACGAGCAGCATCTGGGTATCTCTCACGATAAAGCCTAGCTGCGTTACTAGATTCTCCATAAATGAGGTTGTTGACACTGTCTGTCACTCCGTCTGAAAAAAAATTGATATTTGTAGTAATGAGAACTAAAAAGTCATCACAGGTTTTTCCGATACAGGGTGTTTCAGTTTATTGTTGCATAACTTTAAGATTCGATAGAACTTTTAAAATTAATGCATAAGGTCTATATAAACATGGGTCGAAAAATGCGTGGCTATACAGGGTGTTTAAATTTACTTTCTAAAATAGTTTTTTTTTAAAATATTTCGAACAATATTTGATGTATAACAGTGAAAATTGGTATGCAAGGGTTTTTTGGTACGACAAAACGAACCATGGGTATAGTTTTACTGTAGCCGCTAGAGGGCGCTCTCTACTGTACCTGTAGTGAATTAAAATGACCGAAAAAAATTTCTTAGTGCAATTTTTTGCTTTTTGAATAAAAAAACTGATTCTTCGCACTTTTCAACATAAAAAAGCTCTTTTGTGAGTTTTTGTTATAGTTAGCCTTTTTTGAAATATTTCGATTTTTAAGGTTCGATGCATTTTTCATTATTTATGGGAAAATAATATTTTTTTTACATTTTCGATTTGGGCATTACAAGTACTTGAGATGATCGTTTAGATTGTGTTTTCAAACACAGTAATAATTCCTAACTCCAAATAAACACACAAAAACAGAATATTAATTTGTTTAATTTTCCAATATTATTTTTAATAAATTAAATTAATTATTTACAACTAAAATGCTATTGGATAGTTAGGACAAACATACAAAATCTAAAGTAGTTGCTCGAAATGTAAACCCAACTGTTCAATACACAATTCACATCTACGAATGATCAAATAAAGCCTTATTTCATCACATGCATTCCTGATTCTGTCTATTAGCATATCTCTTGTGGTTACGGGAGTCTGGTACACTTTTTATTTTAGAAATCCCCACACAAAGAAATCTAATGGATTTAGGTCAGGGGATCGTGGAGGCCAGGAGACTGGTCCTCCACGGCCGATCCATCTTTCTGGATAATTATCGTCCAGCCAGTTTCTAACTATTCTCGAATAATGAGCTGGACAACCATCAAGCTGGAACCAGGCCAATCTTCTTAAATCTAACATAACATCATACCACATATTTGCATGTTCAGTCTTTAAAAATTCCAAGAAGGTCGCAGCATTTAACCTTGCAGGCAAAAGGTAGGGTCCAAATAGTCGATTACGGTAGATACCAATCCACACGTGCACACTAAATTAATGCTGAAAATTTCTTTCCCGAAGTGCATGCGGATTTTCATGCGACCAAATATGTTGATTATGAAAATTTACCACTCGACGTCTAGTGAAGCATGACTCATCGGTCCATAAAACGTTACCTAAAAACTTCTTATTATTATCAGTTCTATCAAGAATCCACTGCCAAAATATGATTATTCGTTCTCCGTCCAATGGCTGTAGTCCTTGCACAGGTTGCAAATGGTAAGGACGTCTATGATCATTTCCAAGAACACGGTGAACATGGCTTGCTGAAATTCCCAAGGCACCAGAAACTCTCCTAACACTTGTGGTCGGATCTCTATCAAACTCACGCAGAATCATACGGGTAAATCTGCGCTGACGAACATTTATGTTTTGATCCCTTTGGACATTTCCAAAACCATTTTCAATAATTTGGCGATGCACTCTTACAAATACTAAGCGAGTTGGATGTCGTCTGTTTGGAAATATTCGTGGGTATTCTCTGGCTGCTTCTGCTGCGTTTCCATTTACAAAGCCATACACAAAATGAATATCAGCTAACCCTTGATTGGAGAATAAAAATGGCATTTTTATAAAACTTACAAAAAAAAAACAGGTAAAAGAAACTAAATTTCATTCACAATTGCAAAAAAACGTTTCAGGTTTCAGCAGACAACAAAACTAACTGTCAACTAATTGACGTTTAACCTTATTCTGCTCTCAATTTCACTTTTTAACGTTATTTTATCATAAATAATTAAGAATGCATCGAACCTTAAAAATCGAAATATTTCAAAAACGGCTAACTATAACGAAAATTCACAAGATAGCTTTTTTATGTTGATAGATGCGAAGAATCAGTTTTTTTATTCAAAAAGCAAAAAAATGGCACTAAGAAAAAATTTTCGGTCATTTTAATACACTACAGGTACAGTAGAGAGCGCCCTCTAGCGGCTGCAGTAAAACTATGCCCATGGTTCGTTTTGTCGTACCAAAAAACCCTTGTATACCAATTTTCACTGTTATGCATCAAATATTGTTCGAAATATTTAAAAAAAAACTATTTTAGAAAGTAAATTTAAACACCCTGTATTTCGGAAGCCACGCATTTTTCGACCCATGTTTATATAAACTTTATGCATTAATTTTAAAAGTTCTATCGAATCTTAAAGTTATGCAACAATAAACTGAAACACCTGTATAACCTATCAGCACGTGCGGGTGATGTATATCGCACATTGCCATGAATGTTGTTGATCGATAGCGATTGTTTGTTACCTGTTGTCACTTCAGTATGACTACTTCTTTTCTCACACACATAAAAAGTTGTTGAAAATTGTTAATAATTGAAAATGGCGACGAGTAAAACAGTAATTCGAAGTTGTTTAAGAACTTGGTACAAAAGCTGCAGCGGCGGCGCTAAAAATAAGTACCGCATTCGGAGATGATGCCGTTAACGAACGAAGTGCTTCAAAAATTTTTCTTCGGGAGATCTCAGTTTGAGCGATAAACCGCGATCAGGGTGACCAAAAATCATGTAACAACGAGGATCTTCAACAGGTTTTGGCCGCAATTCCAGGACAACGTGCCAAGAACTTGCAGAAAAGTCCTGAAACTATTAGTTTGCATCTTCATCAGCTAGGAAAGACGTAGAAGTTAAGCAAATGGGTCCCACATGAACACAAATGATAACAAATTAAGTCGTCTTACCATTTGTTCAGCAAACATTTCACGCAACGCTAATGAACCATTTCTTAATCGGTTATTAACCTACGACGAAAAATGGATCTTGTATTCGAATTCTAAGCCTTCGTATCATTGGTTGTCGCCTACTTTACACATTATTAGTTTTTGGAAAGGGGTCAAACAAACACTGCTAACTTGAATAGTGAGCAGCTTCAACGTGTACAAGCAGCACTCATCTAGAAGCAGCCTTCTTTGATCAATCAGAAGAAAGTGATATTCTTGCAGGATAACGCCAAGCCTTGTACCGCCAAAGTGAACCGAGAAAAAATTTCTGAACTCGGCTGGGAAACGTTACCACACCCGTCATATTCTCTCGACATTTCTTCCAGTGATCATCACCTGCAAGGCAGCAGCGGTGGCCGCAGTAGTAGACTCTTCGGTCTCCTGATCAGTCGCCGTGCGCTGTGCGGGTTCGAGTCCCGTCCCAGGAGAAATTTTTCTTTTGGCTATGGATGTTGTGATTGTCCGTAGGTGGTAGATGGTCTCTGACTGTCGAACCTGGAGGTACCACCCGGCGGATCTCGTAGGCGGAGCCAGAATGTGTGCATGTTGCATGCACACGTGTTCCCTCGCCAGAGTCCGTGTGGCGTCCCCCCCTTTCCCATGTATCCCCCTATAGCCCCACGGTACCCAATGGGTGCTTAGGCCTTAGATCCTCGTGGTAGTTGGAGTTAAAACAAAAAACTTTTTTTTGTCTCTTGACAACTGTATGAGGCACCGACAGTTCACAACTCGAAATGGTGTAATAAATTCAGTCCCCAACTTTTTGACTCCAAATCCAGGGAGATCAACAATACCGGCATACAAAAATTGGTTCCATGTTGGCAAAAGGTCATTGGATGTGATGGTAATTACTTCGACGAATAAATAGTGTCTTATTGTTTCTCAATAGAAATGCATATTTTTCTATTAAAAACCGCACGAACTTATTTGGTTACCTGAAAGTACACGGCTTGGATTTTTTTTATATTTTCCTGATACGCCAATAGACATAACGAATATTTTCTTTGTAAGAACAGTGAAATTGTAGAGTGCGTTCTTACGCGTAAACCGAAGAACACAAAAACCACAAAGGTACCTGTGGTCTTTCCTAATTTATGCCAGCAATGTTTCAAACCTCAAACGAAATGAGAAAAAGTCAGATAAAAAGTGAATGTGATACCATAAAAGGAAGTCGAGAGTTTGCTACCAGAAGCAGACTGTCGACTAATTTGTCTATAACTTATCAGGGAACACACGCGAGAGGCAACATTCCGAAATTAAAAAAAGAGAAATGATGCAGACGGAATTTTAATTGGGACCCACTTCCAGACTAGAGAATGTACGGATGCGGATATCCTTGGGATTTAAGGTACATTGATTACATCAATGATAGCAATACTGTGATAAAAAACAAAAGGCTAAGGGCCAATTTCAGTCCATACACAAAATGAATATCCCCTAACTCTTGATTGGAGAATAAAAATGGAATTTTTATAAAACTTACAATAAAAAAGGGGACCAAATTTTGCGCATTCACAATTGCGAAAAAACGTTTCAGGTTTCAACAGACAACAAAACTAACTGTCAACTAATTGACGTTTAACCTTATTCTGCTTTCAATTTCAAAAATATTTGCAGGCACAGCCTACTTCTAAAAATTATGGAGATACTGGCTTTTTAACGTTATTTTATCATAAATAATTAAAAATGCATCGAACCTTAAAAATCGCAATATCTCAAAACCGAATATAACGAAAACTCACAGGAGAGCTTTTTTATGTTGAAAAGTGCGAAGAATCAGTTTTTTTATTCAAAAAGCAAAAAAGTGCAAAATTTTCGGTCATTTTAATAAACTACAGGTACAGTATAGAGCGCCCTCTAACGGCTACAGTAAAACCATGCCCATGGTTCGTTTTGTCGTACCAAAAAACCCTTGTATACGAATTTTTGACTGTTATACATCAAATATTGTTCGAAATATTTAAAAAAACTATTTTAGAAAATAAATTTAAACACCCTGTATTTCGGAAGCCACGCATTTGTCGACCCATGTTTATATAGACTTTATGCATTAATTTTAAAAGTTCTATCGAATCTTAAAGTTATGCAACAATAAACTGAAACACCGTGTATACTGTACTATGCTTTATAAGACTATTCGTGACATTTTTCCCAAAATCATTGCATAACACTTGAAAAAATGCAAAGGAAAATTTAAAATTATTTCCATGACGCCGCAAAATAGCTCCGTCGGTACCTTGGGTTATACATCTTGACAGTAGGGATGTTCGATACGATCCTATATTTAGAACTATCAATTCATTTCACGAGTATCGTGATCTTTCGATCCGGACTGTGTCAGAAAGAGTCACTGCCATTTGGCTGCGACATTACCCTGCCAAATCAGACATATATTTCATCATTTTCAAAGAAATTGTACAAAATCTTCAAATTTGTGAAGTAGCGAGTTTCACTTCAAACGTTGTTACCAAACATGCCCAAATCATCAGTTGCTGCCGTGATATTCATCCCGACCACTGCATCCCCACGGCTAGGCGACCTGTATGTTAAATTTGTATTGATTGGGCAGCCGGTTATGCTATAAATCATATGTCACAGTGTTTGTGCACTGATTGCAACGGTTAGATTATACCAAAAATTTGTTCATAAATAGGAGATCTTTCCCATTCCGGATCGAACAATCTACCAAAGATGCTGATAATCATCATTCCTAGTAAATTTTCACGAAAAAACTTCAAAATCAGCAAATGTAAAAGGTTTTATTTCGCACCCTCCACCACGGGACGTGATTGTCGTTAGACTTGGCAACCCTGCGAGTGACAGATAGATATCTCCGCCAGTCAAAAAGAAAAACATTACTTGGATTTATGGTTTTTTGAACTTAAAAGACATTATTTGTGAAACATTTTTCATAATTTTTTGTCTATGTCCATAGTAATTGCATTATGCATCAGGGAGATGTAGGGATTGACACGTCTTACACATATTACCTGTGTTTTAGGATGGAGAGGACATAATGTTTTTATTGCTTTGAAGAAATTCATTAACCCACAAATTAATAAATGATTACTATTATGACGTAAAGGAAGATGAGGAATTGGATGGAATGTATTTCATATTCTATTTTCTTGCAAAATGCAGACAAATCCACACTATTCAACAGGTATGTAATGATAACTTTCAGTATATTGAAGTTGGTAAATTCGAGAGTGCCATGCATTAGCAAACGTCCAAATCTGCTGCCAAATTTAACAGCTAGAAAATCGACCTATTATTTGCCGCATTCCCATTCGCTGAAGGGGATAACGGATTGTTAACTTGATTGATAGTACCAGCCTCTCTTTGATTTTGAGGATTATCTGGTAGTTCGAGCTTAGATTTCTCTTCAAGATAAAAACCATCAAACTGCTAATCATTATGTAAGAAAAAATGTCGAGCAGCACAATTCGATTAAGCTTCATAAAGTAAGATTGACCTTGAAGATGATACAGCAACATATTCCCAAGGATGTGACGTCACAGTTGCTGCTCCGGAAACAATTCTTAGTATCGCCGTCCGTTGACGGTTTCAATTGACAGATTTATCGGTGTGTTGATCTCGGTTTGATTGTGTGAAACAAACACTGGATTAAATATGCCCGCAATCATTTTATTCCTTTTTACTCTCACCGAAAATGAGCTGTAAAAATAAAATGACATTGCGACTAATGATATTGATATACGCATGGACGTCTGCAGGGGGAGGGGACAGGGGCGGTGTAATCCCCTGAGAATCCGTTTTACCTTAAATTTTGTATGTTTAGCACGATTTTGGGTAGAAATTTTTGGGATTTGTCCCCTCCCTAAAAAAATTGCTGACCCTCGGTCTTCCAAAAGTTCTTGGGGTAGGTACAATTTCACAAAAAGTACTATGAAAACGTGGTCAATCGAACTGTAATTCTGGGAAATTTTCATTACCCCTAATAAGTTTTTTAATTATTCTATGTAACTAAATTATTCGGCTTAAGTGAACTTAATTTTCTGGAACCAGTAATTGAAAGCAATATACTATTAAACTAGTTTGCTTGAAAATGGTAAACTGTAGTCTAGGTGATTTAGTTTATGCAGAAAAGGTAAATTTAAAACAATTAAACATTTTTATAAAAATAATTAAGCTGTTTATTTGAATCGCAGACTCGGCAGTACTCGACCCTTTATTCGTGAATGCTAGGAAGTATGAGACAGACGCAGTGCCGTGACGCGCTTCGAGCTCCTCAGTTTCATTTGTGATTTTCATGAGGATCATTAAATTTATGGCGATCAAGAGACATACTTGGGCATTAGGCGCTTAGTAACACATGGTTAGCATATATCTAGCTCCCCATGATTCACTCTGTATAGGGGAGTCACTGCTGATATGAATGAGAAGAACTTTGAAATTCAATTTATGCAGCCGTTGATCTATTGAGCATGTCATTTGCACTCTAGGAGCTATCTAGTGAGCAAGTTGACTTTTTGTCGGTTTCTTTTAAACGTCAAAATATTTGTCACCCCCTTTCACTCTCGCCCCCCCCCCCAGGGTCATTCATTCCCTTAAAAATTTCAAATGGCAAGGGGTATCGACTAATAGCTTGTTTGGAAGGTCTTTATTTTGACATTTGTTTTTTTAAAATCAGTCAATTCGTTTTCGAGAAAATTAGAAAAATATTTATGTTAATTTGTTCACTACCCTTCTACACAGCCACAGTCAGCCAGTGAGTCACTAGTCACTCAACGTAAGACCCAAAATACCTGAAAAAATTTTTCGCATTCAAATTTTAAGCCACGTCACGCGACAAGGCCAAAGTGATTGGGCCATTGTTTATTAATGGAAATTCTGCCGGTCTCTAAGACAATATCATAAGCCTCAGGCTAGCGCGGATCGCAATGAAGTCTTCCCATAACTTCCATCCCTTTCAATGCGAGTGTCAACGACGAAAAACACTCCTTTGATCATTCATTCGTATCGCATTACGTTTAAAGCTTTTCATCAAACTACAGCTAATTGTTTTCTTGATTCTCTTCAAAGGTCCTTCTTGTTTTGCCGTACCTAAGCTCCGACCCTACATAATTTGTTTGATCTGCGATGGAGGAAGAACAAATTTGAGGAAAAAATAATGGGGGAGATATCGGATCTGTTGAACAGGAAGGTGCATTATTAGTTTAGAAGATATAAATCTTCACAGCCTACCATGTCACAGGTGGTGACACTGCTGCACAGTTGAGTGAGCCGGCCTAAAGCCAAACTGATGATTAGGGATCCAAGCTAGCCGATCCAGTTGGCCATTTATTCTATTGAGGACAAGTCTTTCCAAAAGCTTAGAAATTATTATTATTATTATTATTATTATTATTATGATAATTGAGATGAGCAGAGTACACAGTACTATAAGCTCATGCAGTAAATATAGTGTACGGACACGTAACACAAATACATCAAATAGAAAAAAATAAAAAAGACAGTTCATAGCTATAAAGTTTGTACACTCCTCCAGCTATCATACTGCACTTTGAAGCCATTAACTGAAGTAGCACCAACCACACTTTCAGGTAAACTATTCCAGGTGTTGAATATGCGGTTGGGAAGAAACCACTGTTGTTTTAAATGGCTCCTTATGCAGTTTGAAGCTGTGTCCGCGTAGATTGCTGCGCGACAGACGGTATAGATGCATGAGGTTGGTGCCCATCAAACCATGAAGTATCCTGAACGTAACTATTAGATCGCCACGAAGTCTTCGCTCAGAGAATGAGGTCAGGTTGAATAATTCAAGGCGATCTTCATAGCTTGGTCTTCGTGCTCCAAAAGGGATACGAGTAGCCCGACGCTGTACTGATTCGACGAGATTTCTATCGGGCAGAAGCACAGTGTCCCATACCGGGCCAGCGAATTCAAGAATTGGCCTCACGAATGCCTTGTAAATGTAGGCGCAAGTGTTGACATCGGATCCTTTGAAAGACCTCTGCAGCATGTATAGAAGTTTCTTGGCTTGACTACAACGCCCAGATCAGTGTGACTGGAAACTGCTTCGATGTTGTGGTCAGAGATCTTGTATGTAAATCGCGGATTTGTCTTCCCGAGGTGAAGGACGCAACACTTAGTTAGATTTAAGGGTAAAAGCCAACTGACTGACCATTGACAAACAATATCAAGATCTCGTTGAAGCATAGCAGAATTTACGACAGTATTGTAAATCTTGGTGTCGTCGGCATAAGCTGAACATGTGGAGGCAATCAATGCGGGCAGGTCACTTGTATACAGAAGGAACAGCACTGGCCCCAAGACAGAGCCTTGAGGAACTCCACTTGCTACATGATGAAGGTGAGACTGACTATCACTGACGCGCACAGAGAAAGTCGTCCCGGTGAGAAAGCCTTAATCCACAGTAACAACTCGCCTCTTATTCCCATACATTCCAACTTAAACAGAAGCCTTCTATGTGGTACGCGATCGAAGCCCTAGAAAAATTTGAGTAGATTATATCAACAGGAGTCTTTGTGTCCAGATACTGAGTCCAATCGTTGAGAGAGTGGAGAAGGTTGGTCATTATTGATCGACCAGGGAGAAATCCATGCTGATTCTTAGGGATAAGGTCATTTTCGAAAGCAAATGACAGGAGCTTATCTAATATGATTCTTTCAGCTATTTTGGCGGCGATAGGAACGAGACTTATTGGTCGATAATTTTTAGCGGAGGATTTGTCGCCCTTTTTGAATACAGGGGTAACAGAAGCACTAAGCCAGCATGAGGGTAGGGTATGAGATCTAAAAGACGATGTGAATATCAAGCATAATGGTAGGGCCAGTGCTGAAGCGCAGTTTTTAAGTACAGCAGCCGTCATCCCATCTTTACCAGGGGAGGAAGAGGTCTTCAGATTTCGCAGGTGCATTAATACATCTTCAGGCAGGAACTCAACTTCGCAAAGGCTGTTGGGACACCTATGGCAGATAGTGGTCGGTAGAAGGTCTCCATTAGGCTCATCGACGAAGTCATCACTCAGGACTCTGCCAGTAAGTTGGCAGATTCGGTGTCATCGATGTGGAGATGACCGTCAGCGTCGCGGATCTGAGGTGATGAAACTTTGGAATTCTGGTTTGTTCTTAGATACCGAAACAGCTTCTTCTTATTTTTGGACGTAACGAGTTTTCGTTCATAAGCATGTTTGGCATTAAGTAACGTTCTAGATAGGAGGTTAGAAAAGGATCGATGAGACACGTAATCTTGTGAATGGCCACTCCTTCTAAACCGTTGCCACAAAGATCTCTTGTGACGAAGCATCCTCGATATGTTAGAGTTGATCCAGGGCTTTGAGGGGTCACAGTATACCTTCTTTTCAACAGTATTGTCAGCCGTTTCGCTTAGGACTCGTTGAGCGAAAGTGTCCCACATATCTTGGGTGCTACGGTTGTTAAGCAAAGCAGGCCAGTTGACTTCAGGCAGGGCTTGGTTAAGAGCATCGTGGTTTACAATTTTGATGGTTTTAAAGTTATCGGTTGTAGAACGACTATTTATATTGAATTGGAGAGAAGATAAAAGTGAACAGTGGTCAGACTTACCAAAAGGTGGCAAATAATCTAAATTAGAAACAAAGTCGGCGTCGTTAACGAATATCAAATCCAGAGCCCTAGGCGTCTGTCCTTCCCTGAATCTCGTTGGACGATCAACAAGTTGAGATATGCTAGAGTTGCGTAGCAAGTCGATGTAAGCAGCAGAAGAAGAATTGCATTCAGGAATGGTTGACATAAGCCAGCTAATGTCACGTAGATTGAAGTCACCAGCTATGAAAAGGTTGGTGTTTTTATTTAAGAGATCTGAAATGAGACTGCACAGGTGTGTGTCTCCCAAACAGGGCCGTGGCCGATATATGCAGCCTATCGTGAAGCTGAAATTTGGGCACCTCAATTCCAAAAATAGATTGTCAATGCCATCGAAAGGACTGAAAGAGGGAGATACCGAGAAAGCCGACGCGATTTCCGTGCGAAATGCATACTCCACCAAAACCAGGAGTGCGTGGTGAATCCATTCTGTATAAATAGTATCCAGGCAAATTGATGGAAGAGTCGGACACGTTGGAATGGAGCCATGTTTCAGTAAGGCAAACGAACGTTGGATTATTGTCTCGAACAAATGCTTGGAGTTCAAGTAGCTTAGAAAAGAGAGATTGTATATTAGTGTAACAAACCGTCCAGTTTGCCACAGAATTTATCAGTTTTTTGAAGGTGTGTTCTCCTGGGTAGCTGTGTGTACTATAGAAGGTTTACCACGAACGTATTTTATAGTAATATTACTTTCGCCTGTTGTTTGACGACGTCTAAGCTCTTCGCGAAGGTGTTGTAGTTCTTGCATTTGACCTCTGGTTTTGTCGTCAGAGATTTTTACGTGACGAAGCGTGGGGTGGCTAAGGATGGAGTTTTTCTTCCGCAAAATATTGCTGACGATAATAGGTGAGGAAAACACAACTCTAATTAAACGATTGCTTGAAGTTGTTCTGCCAAGGCGAGTGATGCTGAGTCGGTGATTTTCGGCAGATGGTTCAATATGCCTAATTATCTCTGATACTATGTTTGTGTCATCGTTCTCTTCAGCTATGCCCCTCAGAATGATATTGTGGGAACGTCTAAATAACTCCATTGTCTCAACTTGGGAGCTTGGGGCAATAGGGGTAGAAGAAGCGCCGTTGCCTGAGGGCATCGTCTCCATAGATCTTGCAAGTCTCGATTCAATATTAGCAATGTTAGAAGACAGCTCTCTTTGAGTAACCTGGATATTTGTATGTTGGTTTCGCAGGCCGCTATTAAGTCAACATGCCGAGAGATCGAGTCCGAATGTTGCTGTAGCAAGTTTCTACAATAAGCAACATCAGTTCTGAGTTGAGATTGAGAGTTCTTAATATCCTTTATGTCACTGGCCATAGTTGATAAGTGGTTAAGTATAAGGGTGAGAGTGTCGGTAGGGGTAGACTGATCTGGTTGTAAAGGAGCAGTGGTTTCTGAACGAGCACCGCATGTGGAAGAGGTGGATCCGCTTCGGGTAACTCGTCCCTGTTTACAACAGGCTGGGCAAGACCATCGTTCTTTTCCGTCCGACAGTTCATCGTTGTTATCACTGTATTTTTCTACATTATCCCCATCTTCAGGATCTTTCATGTTTTTATTCTTCTTTCGTACAGTCTGACTCATGTTCCCTTATTCCAGCGGCTATTTCCGGATTACCCTATACACTCTGTAGACTAGTTTCTTAATTTGATTTGACACTATTGACGAAATGTCCAAATGACAAAACGGAATATATGGTAAAATGGCTGAAGATTACTCCCGCGGCTCTGGAAACTGTCGCCAACAGGTCCACGAACGTACCTCTTCCTGCTCTTAACTTGAACACCTCTGGTTTTAAATATTTTTGGCTTTTCTCCGATATTTTGAGGTATCTACAGTGAATACTAATTTAGTAGTCTACTTTTTAACATTACTATAATTACTGGCAACAGGCTGATCGGGCGATAAGAACTAATATCCATTGGTAAAGGTAAACTAGATTCTCGCTTTGTGTGAGACGAACCATTTTTTTAGCAAGGCTCTTCAAAAGTTCACCCCGTATCCCCAAAAATTTCGCATTTTTTCGTTAATTTTGTCCCTCGAAATACCATATGATAATTTAACGGCTCTTGCAGCCGTCGTAAACATCCAAATGGTCGTATAAATCATCTTAATGCTGGCGTAATTCTCCGCAGATTCGACTTAATTTTCCTAGTGACCCGCAGAATCTGTTTGGGTTCAGCCGCAATTATGACTGAGAACAGGGGCGGGAAAGGAAAGGGTGCAAATGGCAAAGTTATTCATCTTTCCATCTTCGCAGACTCTCAAACTTGTTCGTTTAGGTTTTGCTTACATTCAACAAGGCATTTGTGAAAAAATTGGCCCCCAGTAGGTCGTCCACAGTAATCCTGAATGCCATCCTAAGCTAGTAAAGAAGGTCTTACCACCTACAGTGATATAAAAGGGAATACTTAAGAGTATGATATTATTGAAATACAGATTTCCCTGACTATTCACTGGTGACCTTGAAATTGACGTTGAGCTTAACCTTGAAAGCCAATTCAAGGTCAAGGCGATTTTATTCAATTGGGACGCTTCACTTTTCACTCTGGTAAGGAAGACAAAAAGTTTGGAAACCATGCAAAAGAATGTCTAAGTTTTGATTTGACCGTTCAGGTCATAATAAATGTGAGTTTCAAGATCATCAACGGATAGCCTGAGAAAAGCTAAAGCTCTTGCTGCACTTTGGCCTTAGTTTTGCTTTATTTTCATCAAGATCCCTGAAATCCTTCCAAGCAAAAGTTTTATACAATGACCTTCACCAGGATGAGAAGAGAGAGAAATTCATAAAATATTTTATCTTCAAACAAAGCTTTTTCACGGTGACCTTGACCAGCACATTTAATGTTATAATAGTATTTATTCAAGGTCATAAATCTGGACGCAAAATTTCTCCGTTACCGTGGCCTAAAGTATGCAGATTTTTCCCTGACTACTCACTGGGGAAATTGAATTCGATCCTGAGCTTAACCTTGAAAACCAATTTAAGGTCAAGACGATTTTATTTAATTGGGATTCTACAATTTTAACACTGGGAACGGATACAGCGGAAAATTTTGCGTCCAGATATGCCCTTGGGTGACCTTGAATGCCCACGGTCAAGGTCATGTCTCAAAGTAAAATATATCAGCTTTCGCGATAAAAAGTGTAGGATACCAAGCAAAAAAATGTCTAAGCCTTGATTTGACCGTCAAGGTGAGTTTCAAGGCCATCAATTAATGGTCAGAGAAAAATTGAAGCTTGTTCTGTACTTTGGCCTTCATCTTTCCTTTATCTTCAGAAAGATTACTGAAATCATTACAAGCGAGGGTCTTTGACGGTGACCTTCACCGGGATGTTGGAGGTCAAAATAATTTTGCCACAAGGTTTTGCCTATACGTTTCCTGGGTCAAAAGTATAGGGTATATGAAAAAATGTTTGAACCTTGACTTGACTTCAAGGTCATTGTCAAAGTCATATGCAATGGCAAGCGATAAGCCGTCAAGGCCTTTCGGCTTTTATTTCAGCTCTGTTCCCAGAGAAATTCATAAAATATTTTATATTTATACGATAACCTTGACCAGCACGTTTAATTTTAAAATAATATTTGTTCAAGGTCATATTTCTCCGTTCCCGAGGCCAAAAGTATGGAGACTGAAATGCAGATTATCCCTGGGGACATTGAATTCGACCTTGAGCTTAACCTTGAAAGCCAATTCAAAGTCAAGGCGATTTTATATAATTGGGATTCTATACTCTTAGCACTGAGAACGGATACAGCGGAAAATTTTTCGTCCAGATGTGCCCTTGGATGAAAATTATTTTGACCTTGAATGTCTACGGTCAAGGTCACGTCTCAAAGTAAATTTTCCGCTCTATCAGCTTTTGCGAAAAAAGTGTGGGATACCATCAATGAATGGTCAGAGAAAAATTGAAGCTTGTGCTGCACTTTGGCCTTTATCTTTCCTTTATTGATTTACGAAATAATACGAAATTTGATGTCTTAGTAAATTCTTAGATGACTCTGGGTTTCACCGATCGTATATTTTGCCTTCTCAAGTAATAGTATAATTGTTTCCTGGGTAATCTTCCAATACAGATCCCGCTTGCTCTCGTCTAAACGGCACCCATGATTCTGGAAAGCAATGAGATAATACCAGGATTTCAAATTGGGAGTATCGATTTGTCGCTACTTGAAACTTTCGGGGGCTTGAAAGCTAGTCGTTTTAGTGAACTTGCAATTAACCAAATTGTTTCCCAGGCTCAGGTTTAGCTCTCTGCTCGTAATGCTCCTCTTGTAGAAATCACACAGTCCAACAGTTTTGAAACTGCAACGCTGTGTAAATGGGATATTGGATCAGTTTAATGAAAATAACTGACTGTATTTACTTGCAAAAAATACTCGTGCTTTATGATAAAATATTGCAACGGAATCACCGTTTCCCTGTGCGAAGTCTAAATTATTACTCTACAGTAATTTATAACACGTGCAACTAATTTATGACATTTTGTAACCATGTCCACTGAACTATGATGACGCATCGGTCGCTGAGCGCTGACTATCTTAACCGTGACTGTAGACCCGACTGTGACTGACTGCTTCCGCCATCTGGTCGGATATTTATGTCGTCAGTCGACGGTTCCCGATGCACAGCATTTTATAGCACAAACTCGATTTCTCCTTAAAGCTGGTAAATGACGGTAGATGCTTTCAGACGGGTCTAGATCTCGGTCTAACCTCCTATATAGCGCCGCAAGCGCTCACGCACTTGAAAGCAATCGCTCTCGAAGCTTTGCAACCTGGGATACATGATGGTGTAACTCTGGTTGCCTAATTGTGCGAGGGTACCTTTTCGCCATTAAAGATCCAGGTTACAATACCTAAACAAGAGGTAAGCTCTCATGATAGGGTGAATGAGGAAATTGAGTACTAATTCTCGTATCAAGATACATTGTTAGGCCGCCTGTGGTTGCTAGAACTGGGAAAAGCCCCTTCAGGCAGGCTGTCTCCCAATCTTGCTATGCTAGGGACAACGGAGCGGTCGTACCGGCCAGTTCTTGGAGGAGCATCGCGGTCTTCGTGCCAGATCAAGTCCACGAGAATCTGGATTCCGACCAGCAAAAATGAACGGCTCTTTCGTAGAATTCGGATGTCTATCGAAACCGGATGAGCGCTGCGATGTGTGATAATTTTTAGAAGCCATTAAATTTATAAAGCGTAAAAAGTCCTGCTTGTGTTCTAGAACAGTGAATCTTCTGGAGCTATATCCAACAGGTGTACCAAAAACCTTTAATCGTTTATTATCTCCAAATATCCAAAAATTTTCCAGATTTCTAAACCTTCCATGGCCTTAGAATATTGGAACATCTATCCAGCAGGTTTTATCGGTTGAGAAATGTCGTTAATCTAGGCAATAAGTTGGTAATTTTGCACAAAAACTACAAATCAAACTTAGTCCTTCCTCCAACCATGAAAGAGCTCAAATACATACCTATTCATAACATTCACGTTTTTAGCAATACCGTCCACCCTACCGCCTCCCCATCCTATTCACAGAGAGTTCCAACTTTAGCTAATTACCGAAGCGAGTCGAACTCCTGAGTAATCAAATTAGAGAGGGATTTGTAGCAGAACCACCTCGCCGCATTGTTGCTCCTCAGTAAATACAAGGCGCAATTAGACAAGTCTAGTCCATACCAAGAAGCTGAGGTTCTATTGGCTAAGCTGCGCACATACAGGGGATGTCACGAAAATGTTCACCGAACTGGCGGGTGACCTTTCCCATAGATATATTCCGCTCTTTAAGCTGGCTTACTATCGTTTCACTGACGTTGCAGTTAATTTGATAAGATGTTACTTGTCAAATAGAAATCAAAAGGTCCTACATCAGCTTCAAAAATGTCGGAAATGCTATAAAGTATGGTCTTTCTCAAGGTTCCATATTGGGTCGCTTACGTTTCTCTGTATATACAGGGTGTTTCAGTTTATTGTTGCATAACTTTAAGGTTCGGTAGAACTTTTAAAATTAATGCATAAAGTCTATATAAACATGGGTCGAAAAATGCGTGGCTTCCGAAATACAGGGTGTTTAAATTTACTTTCGAAAATATTTATTCAAATAAGGCCTTATTTCATCACATGCATTCCTGATTCTGTCTATTAGCATATCTCTTGTGGTTACGGGAGTCTGGTACAGTTTTTCTTTTAGAAATCCCCACACAAAAAAATCTAATGGATTTAGGTCAGGGGATCGTGGAGGCCGGGCGACTGGTCCATCTTTCTGGATAATTTTCGTCCAGCCAGTTTCTAACTATTCTCGAATAATGAGCCAGTTTCTAACTATTCTCGAATAATGAGCTGGACACCCATCAAGCTGGAACCAGGCCAATCTTCTTAAATCTAACATAACATCATCCCACATATTGCATGTTCAGCCTTTAAAAATTCAAGAAGGTCGCAGCATTTAACCTTGCAGGCCAAAGGTAGAGTCCAAATAGTCGATTACGGTAGATACCAATCCACACGTTCACACTAAATTCATGCTGAAAATTTCTTTCCCGAACTGCATGCTGATTTTCATGCGACCAAATATGTTGATTATGAAAATTTACCACTCCACGTCTAGTGAAGCGTGACTCATCGGTCCATAAAACGTTACTTAAAAACTCCCTATTATTATCAGTTCTATCAAGAATCCACTCACAAAATGTGATTCTTCGTTCTCCGTCCCCTGACTGTAGTCCTTGCACAGGTTGCAAATGGTAAGGACGTCTATGGTCATTTCTAAGAACACGGTGAACATGGCTTGCTGAAATTCTCAAGGCACCAGAAACTCTCCTAACACTTGAGGTCGGATCTCTATCAAACTCACGCAGAATCATATGGGTAAATCTGCACTGACGAACATTTATGTTTTGATCCCTTTGGAGATTTCCAAAACCATTTTCAATTATTTGGCGATGCACTCTTACAAATACTGAGCGAGTTGGATGTCGTCTGTACGGAAATCTTCGTGCGTATTCTCTGGCTGCTTCTGCTGCGTTTCCATTTACAAAGCCATAAACAAAATGAATATCCGCTAACTCTTGATTGGAGAAAAAAAATGGCATTTTTAAAAAACTTACAAAAAAAAAACAGGTAAAAGATACTAAATTTCGTGCATTCACAATTGCAAAAAAAACGTTTCAGGTTTCAACAGACAACAAAACTAACTGTCAACTAATTGACGTTTAACCCTATCTGCTTTCAATTTCAAAAATATTTCCAGGCACGGCCTACTTCTAAAATTATCGAAATACTGACTTTTTAACGTTATTTTATCATGAATAATTAAAAATGCATCGAACCTTAAAAATCGAAATACCTCAAAAACGGCTGACTATAACGAAAATTCACAAGAGAGCTTTTTTATCTTGAAAAGTGCGAAGAATCATTTTTTTATTCAAAAAGCAAAAAATTGTACTAAGAAAAATTTTTTCCGTCATTTTAATACACTACAGGTACAGTAGAGAGCGCCCTCTAGCGGCTGCAGTAAAACTATGCCCATGGTTCGTTTTGTCGTACCAAAAAAACCGTTGTATACCAATTTTCAACTGTTATATATCAAATATTGTTCGAAACATTTAAAAAAAACTATTTTAGAAGTAAATTTAAACACCCTATTTCGGAAGCCACGCATTTTTTCGACCCATGTTTATATAGACTTTATGCATTAATTTTAAAAGTTCTGTCGAATCTTAAAGTTATGAAACAATAAACTGAAACACCCTGTATATCAGATATCCATTAATGTGTCCATAATTTTACAATCCATCACTATGCGGATTATACTCAAATTTATCTTAGTTTTCAACACACATATCGTCGGTCTCCGCACGTACCGGCGAAACGAACATTTACTAATTTTACAGCAGAGCTAGAAAAACGAAAATCGATTGAAAACGGCATACTGATTTTTTAGTCTGCACGTTGTTGTTTTTTTGTTAGACTCAAATTATGCAGAACTTTGTTTTGGGATGGGTTATTCAAGCCGGTACATGGAAATTGTTTTCGAAATTTTATAACTTTTTTTTAAGAATTTTACTTCCAAGCAGCGACATACAATTACGTTACTTCTTCAGATGAGAGACCACAAAAAAATATGTGAAATTACGGCGTAAGTCGATTTTCGATACTTTTTGTCATTTGCGCCTGTATTAAAAGGGCAGAGGAATTGATTAACAAAGTTTTAACAAGGCTAGTAGAAATTTCGCGTTAGCATAACCTAAACAATTAACCCATCTAAATCTTCAGTTATGGCTTCGGCTCAAAAAAACAAAGAACAAACGGAAATTAACCTAAAAGTCATACCAGGCTTCGTGTAATGAGTGAATCAAAATTCGGGACTAAAACACAAGAAGCATCTCTAGTGCATCATGCTGCATTTTGAAGCAGTCTTATCAGCAGAAGAACAAATAATGTCCCATTCTAAAGCTGTCTACAAAATCATTTAGTTACAACGCTATAAAGTTATATAAAATGATTTGCCTGTTACTTTCCAAAATTACACGCTATATAATTTTAAAGAGAGACACTAAAACTGCATGCCGAGGTCTGATGATGAACACAAATGCTGAAAATATGGACTGTTATTTTAATTGTTTATATTTTTTTGTGTTGTTAATTAATTATTATAGAGTATATGCATACATTTTTATTAGTTCAGTATTATATCATTGTTTGTTAAGGTTAAGTTGAAAAGCGCTACTCTTAGCATCGCAATCGCCTTTTTTGTACTTTTGTACGAAATAAAGCACATTTATTTTTATATTATATCGTATATACAGGTACGACAGTGGCAGTCTGACCCTTTTGATAGCTGTCCTACCAAAGAGCATGCGCGCCCGCAGAATTTTTTCCCAGAAGTGCTAGTACAAAGCACAGACCACACCCCTTGGAAGCAAAAAAAACAGCTCCCACAGAGAACATCGTTGAAATTCGTGGGCCCCACAACTTTTTGAAGAGCGGTAGGATCCCTATTTCCTCTAAAGCGGCCAGATATTAAATATCCTACCAGAAGTTTTACGATTTTCAAGAAAATATCATTTCTCATACTAATGATTGCTTTATATATAAGTATATATATATATATATATATATATATATATATATTTATTTCAGTGGGCTGCAAGGGTATAGGAAATGTTGCAAATACAAATTAAGAAATAGGTACCACATGAACAAACAGATTAAAATCGGTATTCATATACAGGCTCTTTAAGCTTGGTATAACTTATTATATAACTTAGTTTCCATATATACTAAGTGACATATAAATCCGAATACCCAGTTTAAATGGTTTTATTTTAATAAAATTTTGTATAAGTACTTAATGAAGCATAATAAGTAAAATATAAAAATTTCAAATGATTGCACTGCTTTATAGCCCTTTGACCTTTAATAATGTGTGGATGCACCCTGATGTGCTACGCATTCTCCAACGCGCCTAGGCATGCTTCTGATCAGGTGGTCAATGTCCTCCTGTGGTATCTCATTCCAGGCAACCACCAACTCCTCTCGAAGTGCTTCTAGAGTCTGAGGAGGACGTTGCAAATGAGCAATCTCCTACCCATCATATCCCACACGTGCTCAACTGGGGATAAGTCGGGAGATCTTGGTGGCCATGGTAACAATGTGACATCATTATGTTGAAAGAAGTCTATGGTGACTCTTGCAACATGTGGTCGGGCATTATCTTGTTGGAAAGTTGGATCTGCCAGGTGTCAAGATAGGGTAAAAGATGGGGTTCTAGAACTTCGTGGATATAACGCTGCGCGTTCATGTTACCTCAGATGAAGATTAAAGGTGACCTGGAAACCATAAGCTATAGCACCCCAAACCATAACTCCAACAGTGTGATGAACATGTCTTTCAACAAAAACTGTGGATTCCTCCTTTCACCACGTCGCCTTCTAACCCTGGCACGACCATCGTGCATGCCTAAACAAAATCGAGACTCGTCACTAAGACAATACTGTTCCATTCCTGATCCCAGAGTGACAGTTGTCTGCACTACTCAAGGCGATTACGTCGGTGTTCTCGAGTTAAAGGGAGGACCCAGTGTGGCCGGTATGAAAACAAGCCAAAACTTCTCATTCGTCGGTAAACACTTCGCATGCCAATAGGTCTTCCGTGTTCTGCAACCATTCATTTGCAATGGACCTGGTAGTGGAAGAAACGGTCCCTTAAGGCCAATAATAAGGCGGCGATCTTCACGGTCTGTTGTTCTACGGCGGCGTCCAGTACCCCTTTCTCTTTGCGTACGGCCCTTCTCGAAGCCATGCCTGACAACACCTAACCACATTGTCTACACTTTCTTTGCACTCTAACTGCAATTGCCGAAAAGAAAGTCCAGCTTTCCGAAGTCCCACTATACGGCCCCTATCAAACTCACTAAGTTGACGAAATCGTACAGGTCTCCGTACTCTAGGCATCGTAACCGATCGTAAAGGATGTCAAGAACCAAAATCCGCCAACGTTGATTCTGTACTGCGGCTGAAATATTCATTTTAGAGCATTAGTGAATTAAAAAAAAGGAGTATAAGAACCGGAATGTCCAACTGATAAGGCTGAAAATTTTTTCACTTGTTATTTACAGTAAGATAAATACATTCACCAACTTTTATTAAAATAAAACCATTTAAACTGGGTGTTCGGATTTATATGTCACTTAGTATATTATTATAACACATCTGGGATATCAATTGCTTTTAAAGTGATCTGCACATCTGCAGTGTTGCCGAACCGGCAAAAAAAAAAACGGAATCGGTAAATTATTTGAATCGTGGAGAATGATGTTATCGGTAAATATTCTCTTTTTCCGTAAAAATACCGAAAAATCCCGTTCAAGTCCTTGCATAGACAAACTGAAATTTGCAATATGAATTTATATTCTAAATTCTATGCATATCCGTTCATATTCGCCAATATTTCATTTGAAACTTTTAATTGTCATAAGATTTTAGCAAATGTAAGATAGTAAAGGCAACACCGCACCTTGCAGAGTTGACAGAACGACAAGCTGTCAAGATTATTGATGTTTAGATCCTAGAAAAGTATCGATATGAATCGATTCTTATCGTTTTAGGAAGTATCGATACTCTAAAATATTGGAATAAAATTATCGATATCCAGCGGAAGGAAACAAAGAAGAGAAGTAATCTGAAGTTAGTCCACTCTTTCGGACACAGTCCGGATTCGAAAGATCACGATACTCGTGACATGTATCGATACACCCAAGTGTTGTATATAAAAATATCGATCCAAAATATCGGGTATGAGAAGCAAAAGTATCGATACTTCTAATATACGATCGTATCGAACATCCCTACTGACAAGATGTGTAACCCGAGGTAGCGACGCAGCTATTTTGCGGCGTCATGGAAATAATTTTAAATTTTCATTTGCATTTTTTCAAGTGTTGTGCAACGATTTTGGGAAAAATTCCACATACAGTCTTATAAAGCATAGTAGAGTATACTTCAACAGTTGGCGGAGCTTACTCCACTGGGACCAAGGGTTGACGGATCCCACACATGTGTCACTCGTTGGGGAGTTTTGAAATGTAATAATCAGCTGTTATCCAAATAATGTCTAATATAAATATAACCTAGAATGTGTGCTCAGTGAAACAAGAAAGTTATTGCAAATTATATTTTTATTGCATGTTTTGCAAGTTTGCTGGTAGTTTTACGACATATATTTGAGTATTTCTTAATCGCTGTAAATATAGTGTGGATGTTTGTTCAGTTCCTGAACTACCAAAAAATATTTGACTATGGATGTATGGAAATCAAAAATCCTGAATGACTTTGTGGGAATATCAATCGACGGTGCTATAATGGTACTGATAAACGGCAAGTAAATGAATGAATGAATGTTAGGAAACGAGCAATATCTAGGAAATTTTGGTAGAGCCTGTCATCGAGTAGGTGCTTAATGACTATTTGCAAGAGGTTTATAGGAAAAAAAACACACGGTAGGTGATGTTGAATCAGTAAAATCGCATATCAATTGGAGAAAACATAAACATGAATAAACCATCGACAATATTAAATAAAATCATGAATTTTATTCAAAAATCTTGACCAGATTATATGTAATTTCTTAATATTCAATAAGCTAGTGATGTTTCAATGACAAGCGGTCATCTTTTTTATTTTATTTTTATTTTACCCTATAGGTGGAGAATAACGGGCTGCTGACTTGACAATCATGGTGAAATCCACCCTTAATGAGATATCAAACCAGCTATAGTCAACGCCAAACAAAGTGGCGTGCACGTCATCACGATAAAATTCCCCGACCTAATGCCTAGGTTTCTATCACAAACAATTGCTCTATTGCAGTTTCATATTAATGTGATATATAAATTGTAAAATGGTCATTACTCTCTTATTATGGTTAATAGTCATATAAACATTGTTATTAAAATATCACATAAGTTGCTTTTCTGATAAATTTAGACGCATTATGCGAAATAAAATGTTTTGCAAACGCTCCAATCACTTATCGACATGTAAACGCACTAAACCGATTTCGCAGCGTTGATACATTGTCACCTTGAAACTTATTTAAACTGGGAACTGACATTTGTATTAATTATGACACTGAATCAATTTGTGGCATTTCAAATCTTTATAAATCCTTTGGCCCCGCATACTGTAAATCAACAACTGTTTGTTTCAAAACAAAATTATTCATTTTACGAGTAGATAAAGGCAATTTTGGTATATAAAGATGCCCAAACAGTTAAATAGTCGGTGTAAGGAACTCGTGGCCTCGTTAATGCACTACTTTGAGCAAGAAAGGGACAACAACGGGC
>CAVLJG010000001.1:118967710-119075425 GCA_963669975.1 Acanthoscelides obtectus | reverse complement strand
AAAAAAACCATGCTCCGGGGCACACTCGCAAAGCCGCTGTCTCGGCTGCTAGAGATATACTAAGTGACATATAAATCCGAACACCCAGTTTAAATGGTTTTATTTAATAAAAGTTGGTGAATGTATTTATCTTACTGTAAATAACAAGTGAAACATTTCAGCCTTATCAGTTGGACATTCCGGTTTTTTATACTGTTTTTTTTAATTCACTAACGCTCTAAAAATGAATATTTCAGCCGCAGTAAAGAATCAACGTTGGCGGATTTTGGTTCTTGACATCCTTTACGATCGGTTACGATGCCTAGAGTCGGAGACCTGTACGATTTCGTCAACTTAGTGAGTTTGATAGGGGCCGTATATTGGGACTTCGGAAGCAAGCTGGACTTTCTTTTCGGGCAATTGCAGTTAGAGTGCAAAGAAGTGTAGAAACACTGTGGTTAGGTGTGTCAGGCATGGCTTCGGAGGAGAGCGTACGCAAAGAACAAGGGGCACTGGACGCCGCCGTAGAACAACAGACCGTGAAGATCGCCGCCTAAGATTATTGGCCATAAGGACCGTTTCTCCACTACCAGGTCCATTGCAAATGAATGGTTTGCAGAACACGAAAGACCTATGGCATGCGAAGTGTTTACCGACGAATGAGAAGTTTTGGCTTGTTTTCATACCGGCCACACTGGGTCCTCCCTTTAACTCGAGAACACCGACGTAATCGCCTTGAGTGGTGCAGACAACGGTCACTCTGGGATCAGGAATGGAACAGTATTGTCTTTAGTGACGAGTCTCGATTTTGTTTAGGCGTGCACGATGGTCGTGCCAGTATTAGAAGGCGACGAAGTGAAAGGAGGAATCCACAGTTTTTTGTTGAAAGACATGTTCATCACACTGTTGGAGTTATGGTTTGGGGTGCTATAGCTTATGGTTCCAGGTCACCTTTAATCTTCATCAGAGGTAACATGAACGCGCAGCGTTATATCCACGAAGTTCTAGAACCCCCATCCTTTTACCCTATCTTGACACCCTGGCAGATCCAATTTTCCAACAAGATAATGCCCGACCACATGTTGCAAGAGTCACAATAGACTTCTTTCAACATAATGATGTCACATTGTTACCATGGCCACCAAGATCTCCCGACTTATCCGCAATTGAGCACGTGTGGGATATGATGGGTAGGAGATTGCTCAATTTGCAACGTCCTCCTCAGACTCTAGAAGCACTTCGAGAGGAGTTGGTGGTTCCCTGGAATGAGATACCACAGGAGGACATTGACCACCTGATCAGAAGCATGCCTAGGCCCATTGGAGAATGCGTAGCACATCATGGTGCATCCACACATTATTAAAGGTCAAAGGGCTTTAAAGCAGTGCAATCATTTTGAAATTTTTATCATTTACTTATTATGCTTCATTAAGTACTTATACAAAATTTTATTAAAATAAAACCATTTAAACTGGGTGTTCGGATTTATATGTCACTTAGTATATTTCTAGCAGCCCTTGACTATTTAGTAGAATACAGGTAAACGTCAGCTCATCGCTTAGACATAGTCCAACACTTGCTCATTTATAATTCTTAATGAGGAAAAATTAATAGGATTTATTGCCTAATATTCTCGGAATATTTTCACGAAGAGCATTTCAAATAAATCAAAGCCAGGCAGTCGTCTTAATTTGACTTCAGGAATTTAACGTGAAGTTGTAATAGCGTTAGAGGAATTCAACGTGAAGTGTGAACGCTACACAAGTTGAGATTAGATTACATCTTACTGAAAACGTACCTTGTTACGGGCCAGAATGAGGTCAAAAATGGTTGCGGGAGGGTAGGGGTTGAGTTTCTCCAACAGGTATTGTTCAACTTTTAAATAAAAAAAAACCAGAGTCGTTGGGACAGTTGCGAAAAAATTCTGCTAGGGATGGGAGCAGTTTTTCAACTTTCTCGAACTTTTTCGTTTTTTTTTTTGTGAATGACAAATATTAGGTCGAATAACAAAACACACGTGTTTCAAATTCGATTCAAATCCGACTGTCAAAAATATTTTAACAAGAAAACATTGATGCCCTCTAACGGATAAATAAAACACTTGTATAGAGCTAAATCATGTCCAATCGACTTATTTTGAGTCTAAAAATACGTGGTACTACGTATGTCCACGTAATATTGGGACATCCTGATAGGGCCCCACTTCTAGATTATGATATAAGGAGACTCAAACATTTTGAACTTTTTTCTTACCTTTCCTTTTCATTCTATTCTCACGGATGGCCTCTTTATGTTCAAATGAAATATTACCTGGCTTTTCCACGTTATATACAAGGGTGTCCGCAAAGTTGGGGTTTTACTTTACACGACGTGTAGATCTTGAAAACATAAGCAATTTTTCTTGGTACCATATACACCAACGTCTTAAGGGAACCGAGATAAAGGGCTTTGCAACATCAAAAATATCTGAATACCGTCCTGTAGCCGCGACATCCCCGAATGGTACAAGGTCACTGACTCAACCCGACGACAGAACTGGGTCGGGGTCAGTGTGTCAGGTCAGTATGCAACCTTCAACCGACGGTTACGGTCACGCGTGTAGAGGTAAACGAACCCATATAATCGATTGCGTTTCAAAAAACAACAAGCACTGGAGACGTGGCTAGAGAAGTGCAAGTATCAAAAAACTAAAGTGTGGCAAACGGTGCGTGAAGAGGGGCTGTATCCGTTTCACGTCCAACGTGTACAATTCCTTCAACCGGACGATTTTCCAGCAAGAGTGCGGTTTTGTGAGTGGTTGTTGCATCAACATGACAATAATCCGGACTTTTTGAAGTGCATATTGGTGACAGACGAATCTACGTTCACGCGTAATGGGGTGAATAACTTTCGCAACACTCATGTTTGGTCAGTAGAAAACATTTTCAGTGAATGTTTGGGCTGGCATGGTGAACGGTATGCTCATTGGACCATTTATTCTCCCAAATCGATTGGACGGGATGCAATACCTAGAACTTTTTACGCAACATTTTGCCTTCCTTGTTTGCCTGCGTCTGCTCGGTAGCGCATCAGCTGATTTCATTTTCTGTTGGAGCGGTATGATTTCGGGCAGAGACGTACTTAGCCCTTCTCGTCAACTGGAGAGTGAGTACTTTTTCCTTTATTTTTTTTTTACTGGGTCGCCCTCGTTTCACTACACATTACCTTTGTTATTTCAAGGGTAGTTGTTTCTGAAAAGGAAAACCCCAACTTTACTACACTCAGAAACTTGCTCAAATCTTTACCTACCCTAGAGACTTGTATACCGTAGTGTAGTGATATGTGAAGATCAGTTTCTAGAAGAAGCTCAAGAGCTCTACCAATACCAACTTCGCGAAACATATCGAAAGATTTAGTAACAAACAAAATTGACAGCTATCTGACAACATGCCTAATCTACAATTTAACAACATATGACAGAACTCAAACTGTGGCCCAACGCACTATAAACGGTGTTATAATATGGATAATAACACAACCACTGACAGCATATTGTACATGAAAATAGCCAACAAAAACACTGTATTCTGGCGTCTAAAAAGTGGTCTGAAAGATCTACGGAACATTATCAGAACACAAATATTGAATTTAGACATCAACTTAGAGTATCTGGTTCTGCTACTGTTTCATAGATGGCGCTGAATCTCCTATATCTTTGGATATCCTAACGTGAAATGCGTTATTCAGTGCCCGGAGATGCGTTAACACTGAAAAACGGTTGGAAAAAAATGGTAAACCTTATATTCAATTCAATTCAATTCAATGGACTTTATTGTAACACATACACATACTTAACCATAAATGTCATGTCAATGCTTATTACTACCTTAAAATAAAAAATAAAAAAACTGAAAAAGAAAAGGAAAAAGAAGAATAATAGTAAAAGAAGAATTCATAAATATGACATAATGCGTACGATTAGAACAAAAAACATAATACGTACGATTCAAAGAGAAGACAATAACCTAAGAGCTCAATAAGTAGTTCTTAGATTTTTTTTAGAAAAGTTGCTGATGAAACATTGTTCGAAAGAGTTGATCAATTTCACTGCATTATACGTAAAAGATCGTTGAAAAATGGATGTCCTATGTTGTGGCATTGTCAGGAGATTAATGTTGCGCGTATTCAAATTGTGAATTAAATTTCTACGAACAAGCTTTTGCATAAGATAAACCGGAACAGAGGTTTTTAATATTTTTACGACAAATGTAACAAAGTTGTATTTGAAAAGATCAGAAATTTTCAACCAATTTATTGAAGATATTGAGTGAGAAACATGATCGTACCTTTTTAAATTGTTTAAGTATGTAACGACTACATGAGTTTTGAATTGTTTGCAGTCTGTATTTTGTGATTTCATCCAGACAGGGATAATAAACTATGTTGCAGGTAAGCGATTTTACTGAGTATGAGTGACTCGCATAACATTTTCTTAATTTTTCTATTTAAAACAGTTTTACTTGCATATAGAAGCCTGAGTCTAAAATAACTAGACTTACACACATCGCCAACATGCTCCTGAAATCTGAAATCTTCATCCAAGTACAAAACTAAATTTTTTGCAGAATGGGAAAATATTAGGATACTATTATTTAGTGATAAATTTAACTTTGATTTGAGGAAAGTACGTTTTTTCTTGGAGCAAAAAAGTATAACTGTCGATTTCGATGCATTTTGATGTAAATTATGTTTTGCAGCATATGTGCATAAGTATTGTAGATCTTGATTGATAAGGTTGTTAGCTAAATGGTAGTTGTTCGGACAGAAATTATGAAAAACCTGCATATCATCAGCATATGATTGACTAGAACAATGTTGAAGGGTGTTAGAAATGTCAAAGGTGTATATAAGGAATAAAAGTGGACCTAATATGGATCCCTGAGGCACGCCGGAACAAATCGGGCTCTTGTCTGAAAGTTTATTTTGTATGACGACATATTGATGTCGTTCATTTAAATAGCAATCTATCCATTCCAGAACCAAGTCGTGACACCCAGTGTATTTAGATTTAGAAACTATATCAAAAACAGTTCATCAACAAAGCAATTTAATGACGTAGAAATATACAGGATTTTTAATTTGTAATTTTGAGAAAATGTACCTTTTGCATTTTGGGACTCGCTGTATTCAGATAGAATGAAATTTTAGCAGTCCTTTCAGATCAGTTTAAAATTGATGCTAATAAAAATTTTTTTATCTAAATTTTATCTAAGTATTTTCACAAATGGAGTTTTGAGTCATTTAAGTTTAGTAACTATACCTAAATATGCAATAAAATATATGTAAGGGGTTTTTTTTTAAAAAAAAATGTTTTCTATAGTATTAGGCTATGGATCGCGCTGTATATATTACGTCAGTACTGAATCTTAACCTTACTCTTTAGTAAACTTAAATTCAAAGTTTCACAACAATACGTACAGTGTTCTCCCTACAATGAATTTTTAAGTGTCACCAAGTCATTAGAAAAATGGTACTCCCGAGAACATTTTCGCGCCATAATTATTACAACTTTCAAAGACAATTATCGCAACCAGAATGCCTTGCTGAGTTACTGTCCGTTTTCGGCAACGAAGCGCCACATCAGTCGATAATTTCCCGTTGGTATAGAGAATTCAAACGTGGACAGGTGAGTCTTAGCGACGATTCCAGGGCAGTCACCCAGGAAAACGTCGATGCTGTCTTGGATCTGCCAGCAAACGAGTGGAATAAGTGCTTCGAAAATTGGTTCGAGCGCATGCAGATGTGTATTAATATTCGTGAAGAATACTTCGAAAAACAATAAAGTCATTTAAAACTACCTACCGTGTTGTTTTATTTCGATATGCAAAACTTAAAAGACATCCCTCGTATGACAGGGTTGCCAAGAAAACAGTTTTTCGATATCTCAATACTTTCCATTTTCGTTGGGACGCCACGTATTGATTGGAAAAGCGCATATTGTTCCGCACTTTCGGATTCCTATTGACAAAGGAGCGGTCTAACCGGCCAGCTCTAGATGTACGAAATTCGACACTGTTAGGATGGGAGGCCGAAGTCAGGCTGGTCTGTCTTACTGGAGCAAAGCCCGTTGACATAGCGGTAGAATAGAGCCAATATTATTCCGCCCTTGATTAATATCCTCTCAAGCAAAACAAATAGTTTGTTAAAAGCAGGTAGTTTAGTAGCGAAACCAACATTTAGGTGCGGTATACCAAGAAACAAGTAAAATAACCCATGCCATTTGAGAGGTGCTGTACAGCTGGCCGGTTCTCGACAAAAGGTAATCTCGAGGGTAAAGTGCGTTATTGTGTTTCAGTTTACAAGCCGAGCACGTTGAAATCTGAAATAATATTGTATTTCTGCAAAATCCTGTGCCCCTTAAATGACCTGCCGCAGGTTTAAATTGCTTTTACATTATTGAGTCGTGTGCAGTACATGCCACTAACGATAGATTTTCAAATTGAATGCATGGAGCTTGACATGTGCAGGTACTTACTTGTATATCCGAATTGCAATTTGTTATTCGTGTATCAGTTTCAAGTGTCTTCGGATTCCGTTTTAGCGACCCAGAATCCGTATGAATGACGCCTATCATTTGAACCGCATTTGAAGCATTTTAATTTTTAGTAACCATGTATATACAGGGTGTTTCAGTTTATTGTTGCATAACTTTAAGATTCGATAGAACTTTTAAAATTAATGCATAAAGTATATATAAACATGGGTCGAAAACTGCGTGGCTTCCGAAATACAGGGTGTTTAAATTTACTTTCTAAAATAGTTTTTTTTTTAAATAATAATAATAATAATAATAATAAATGGCCTTTATTCGTCACACGATTACAAAATAATTGATTTAAAAGGAACAGTGACGAAAAGGTGGAGTGTCAGCTTATGCTGTTTTTCAACCCGACCTGGAAAACATTGACACAAACTATAGAGAGAGAGAGAAAAAAAAAACTTAGAATATAACACTTATCACTTATTTCGAACAATATTTGATGTATAACAGTGAAAATTGGTGTACAAGGGTTTTTTGGTACGACAAAACGATCCATGGGCATAGTTTTACTGTAGCCGCTAGAGGGCGCTCTCTACTGTACCTGTAGTGTATTAAAATGACCGAAATTTTTTCTTAATGCAATTGTTTGCTTTTTGAATAAAAAAACTGATTCTTCGTACTTTTCAACATAAAAAAATCCTCCTGTGAGTTTTCGTTATAGTTAGCCGTTTTTGAGATATTTCGATTTCTAAGGTTCGATGCATTTTTAATTATTTATGGGAAAATAATATGTTTTTTACATTTTCGATTTGGGCATTACAAGTAATTAAGATGATCGTTTAGATTGTGTTTTTAAACACAGCAATAATTCCTAACTCCAAATAAACACAAAAGAAAATCTAAAGTAGTTGCTCGAAATGTAAACCCAATTGTTCAATACACAATTCACATCTACGAATGATCGAACGTAGTATAGCATTATTCAAATAAGGCCTTATTTCATCACATGCATTCCTGATTCTGTCTATTAGCATATCTCTTGTGGTTACGGGAGTCTGGTACACTTTTTCGTTTAGAAATCCCCAAACAAAGAAATCTAATGGATTTAGGTCAGGGGATCGTGGATGCCAGGCGACTGGTCCTCCACGGCCGATCCATCTTTCTGGATAATTTTTGTCCAGCCAGTTTCTAACGATTCTCGAATAATGAGCTGGACAACCATCAAGCTGGAACCAGGCCAATCTTTTTAAATCTAACATAACATCATCCCACATATTTGCATGTTCAGCCTTTAAAAATTCCAAGAAGGTCGCAGCATTTAACCTTGCAGGCAAAAGTCCAAATAGTCGATTACGGTAGATACCAATCCACACGTTCACACTAAATTCATGCTGAAAATTTCTTTCCCGAACTGTATGCGGATTTTCATGCGACCAAATATGTTGATTATGAAAATTTACCACTCCACGTCTAGTGAAGCATGACTCATCGGCCCATAAAACGTTACTTAAAAACCCTATTATTCTATCAAGAATCCACTGACAAAATGTGATTCTTCGTTCTGGGTCCCCTGGCTGTAGTCTTTGCACAGGTTGCAAATGGTAAGGACGTCTATGGTCATTTCTAAGAACACGGTGAACATGGCTTGCTGAAATTCCAAAGGCACCAGAAACTCTCCTAACACTTGTGGTCGGATCTCTATCAAACTCACGCAGCATCATACGGGTAAATCTGCGCTGACGAACATTTCTGTTTTGATCTCTTTCGAGATTTCCAAAACCATTTTCAATTATTTGGCGATGCACTCTTATAAATACTGAGAGAGTTGGATGTCGTCTGTTTGGAAATCTTCGTGCGTATTCTCTGGCTGCTTCTGCTGCGTTTCCATTTACAAAGCCATACACAAAATGAATATCAGCTAACTCTTGATTGGAGAATAAAAATGGCATTTTTATAAAACTTACAAAAAAAAATAGGTAAAAGAAACTAAATTTCGTGCATTCACAATTGCAAAAAAACGTTTCAGGTTTCAACAGACAACAAAACTAACTGTCAACTAATTGACGTTTAACCTTATTCTGCTTTCAATTTCAAAAATGTTTGCAGGTACAGCCTACTTCTAAAAATTATTGAGATACTGACTTTTTAACGTTATTTTATCATAAATAATTAAAAATGCATCGAACCTTAAAAATCGAAATATCTCAAAAACGGCTAACTATAACGAAAATTCACAAGAGAGCTTTTTTATGTTGAAAAGTGCGACGAATCAGTTTTTTTATTCAAAAAGCAAAAAATTGTACTAAGAAAAAAATTTAGTTCATTTTAATACACTACAGGTACAGTAGAGAGCGCCCTCTAGCGGCTACAGTAAAACTATGCCCTTGTATACCAATTTTCACTGTTATACATCAAATATTGTTCGAAATATTTAAAAAAAACTATTTTAGAAAGTAAATTTAAACACCCTGTATTTTGGAAGCCACGCATTTTCTACCCATGTTTATATAGACTTTATGCATTAATTTTAAAAGTTCTATCGAATCTTAAAGTTATGCAACAATAAACTGAAACACCCTGTATAGTATTAGTTACCTACAAAAAGGAACGTGGGATCAACGATGGTTAGGCCCGGCGCATATTGAACCCATGCCACGCGTAGCACACGCACAGCCCACGCGTGGGTGATTTTGTAAAACACTGTTGTAGACGAACTGACGCATATTGCACCCATCCCACGCCTAGCACAGTCCCAGCCTATTCCCACGTGGTTTGATTTGTGCGAGCAACACAGTTTCGTGGAATCGTGGGTCACTTTGTTTACGTTTTTCAATTCAAAATGGAGAAATTGATCGAACTGGTTCGGGAGAATCCTGTGTTGTATGACACTTCACATGAGGATTATATGAGAACAAAATTAAAAAATGAGTTGTGGGAGAAGATAGCCAGAGATTTAAATTATACAAGTGGTGAGTAATTTTGAAATATGTATATTTTGGGTTATAAGAACGAACACGTGAGTATGCACTTCCTCGAGTACTCATCGTAAGTACATATTTATTTTTTTTAATAATAATAATTAATAATACTTTTCATTTTAGTATGTATATATCCTAAAATTGTCCTCTTTCTATCGCTCTTCGTTGCCATTCAACAGATCCAACTGCAGAATTGAAACACTCAGTAAACTTCTGCCTAATATTAAATGCTTCAGTAGAATTGCGAGTTCGGTTTAGTGCTAAAGGAATGAAATGATTTTCATGAGAATTAGTCAACACTTCATCATTTTCTTCCTGGCCAGTGGCAATCGAGAGAATCTTAGTTCTCAAATAATTATGAAGCCCAATTGTGGCTAGCACTATTTTATCGATGGTATCCAATTTACATTCAAATGGGCTCTTGTACACCCGGAATCTAGCTGCTAATATACCGAAGACACTTTCTACTGTTTGTCTAGCCCGAGATAGACTATAATTAAAAACCTTGTTTTGATAACTACCAGCAACTCTCGCTTTAGGATATGGACGCATTAAATTTCTCATTAGCGGGAACGCTTCGTCTCCAACAAATACATATGGAGTTGGTGTATTTTGTCCAGGTAAAGGCTTTGGTTCTGGCAAATCCAGTGAACCGTTGTATAACATTTTTCCTAAAGGAGAATTGGCAAAAATATTTCCGTCACTAAACCGACCCATAGAACCTACATTCACAGAAGTAAAACGATAATTTGCATCGACAGTCGCCATTAAAACAACAGAAAAATATTGTTTGTAGTTGAAGAAAGAAGAGCCACTCAGAAGTGGTTTTCGAATGGCGACATGCTTCCCATCGACAGCTCCTAAACAGTTATAAAACTGCCATTTTCTTTCATACTCTAATGCAATGTTCTTCCAAATTTCCACCGTTGGTTCGGGCATATAAATGGGCTGTAAACGTCGCCATATCGCTTCACAGACTTGACAAACAATGTTCGATACGGTTCTCTGTCCCATTCTATAGCTCAGTCCTATAGTTTTATACATGTCACCAGTGGCCAAATACCTGAAAAAAATCTACTTTAAGGCTGAAAAACGAAGAAAGATCAGATGCCATTTTTATTGTTTATCAATTTATTGCTTATTCTGTTACAGGCAAGGATGCTAAAGAACAATGGCGGAAGCTAAGAGAGTGTCGTGAAGCTATCCGAAGGCAACAAAAGAAAAGTGGACAACAAACAACCACTACGAAACCATGGACCTATCAAAAACAAATGGAGTTTTTAAAACCATACATGAAAAACAGACTCACTGCTGGATGTCCCAGCACCTCAGCTCCTGATGACAGCCAGGTAGAAGAAGAAGAAGATGTACTCTCTGCTGATCCACCAAGTGTTCAATCAAATTTTGAAACAGATTAATCCATGGATACACCCACTTCAAAAAAAGCGAAAAAATCTGGTGATCCTCTATTGAGAAAATACATCGAAGATGGTGAGAAAAGAGCTAAGAGTCGGGAAGAATTACGTCAAAAACTAATAGCTTAATCTCAGCAAGAAGCAGTGTTACAAAATGATGCTCTACATCTTTTTTTTATGACAATGTACAATGTAACAAAAAATCTTCCTACCAAATTTCAAAGGCAAGTCAGAAGAAAAGTTTTTGATGTCGTCTCACAAGCAGAAGATGATGCTGAGCAAGAGATAGAGAATCAGAGAATTCATTCATCAACCTCCAGTACTAGTGGACTATCTGTGGTGACACAACAATACCCTGAATTCTTTACTCTACATCAGAATCCATCATTGATTCGTCCTGTAGAAGCAAATGAAGAGGATCTAGAAACAAACATTGGGGAAGAAGAAGATAATTTACCAAGAGCATTCCTTACTTTGTAAATGCATAATTTATATCTTGATAACATAAAATATTTTCTGAATAAAATTACCTTAGACATACGGCTACTTTTTCTTCACTTCCAATAGGTTTTTGTGCATTGCACTCTTTACCCGTAATATCGTTCTTTATCAATTCATGGATTTCGTTGAACTGTGTTCTGTTCACTCTAAATGTCTCTTTGAATATGCTGTCTGGAACTTCTCTAGATAAGTTGAACTCTCTATGACTTTGTCTTTTCGCAGATACGCATTTTTCTCGCTTTTTGTTCTTCTTCGATTAAATAGATACATTAAAATAGATCTTTCCTCGTCTTCCGACTCAGACTCTAGATCGAGGAGCTGACAGATATTCGCTGCCATCGTGGAAGTGGACTGGACATGGGATGGGTTCAATATGCGCTTCCGAACGCGAAACATGGGCTAGGCTGGGTCTGTACGTAACGTGGGCTGTGCGTGTGCTACGCGTGGCATGGGTTCAATATGCGCCGGGCCTTATAATACGTCTTTCCAGTTCGAGATACATGTGAAATGAGTTCGGATTTGGTTTGTTAAGAGAAAAGTTTATAGGAACCCTTTTTCTTCAGGATGACTCAAAAAACCTCGGAAAGCATTTTGTTTTTAATTGGCTTAAACAATTTTTGACGAAATTTTGGGCTTGCCAGCATGCAGATTCGTTAAAATGGAAATTGAACATGATTGTGCATGAAACTGAATCAGAACATTTTTACATATAAAACTATAAAAATGCTGATGTTTTGAAAAAGCTTATTTAGTATGTTATCTGGTTGCTTCTCGTGTACGTATTATATCTCTGCCCCATTTGATATAATTACATTCTTTCCAACATATTCTAAAAATATAACTATCACAGCTATTATGTTGTGGCAATATCCTGACGAATATTTTTTATTTTTAATCAGGCTTATGCATTATAATCGTTCGGCTTCTTTGAGTGTCGTCAAAGCCGTATAAATTGATGATAATTATCAAATTCTCGACAAGATTGTCACTAATTAGGAGCATAAAATGATATATTGCAGATGAATTTTATACTTAATAGCTTCGGCGATTATCAGATCCTACCGAAAAAAGAATTCCCAATGATAACCGCATTCTTGGTATCTTAACCACGAAATAGATCCGACTTCCCACGTCATGTCTTTTATTTCCTATACTTTGTCAGTCAGTGCTATGTCCCCACTGAGTAATCTCAGCAACCAATGCACCGAATTTGATCAACTTTGGGGTCCCTATTGAAAAACGCTTTAGATACAGAGCATTATGTCCGATTAATCAACCGAAAGTCCGAAAATCATGTAGATGGGTGAATATACAGAAATTGGGTAACTTTTGGACATATTTTGTTTAATATAGTTTTCAAGTCAAATGTCTAGAAATTCGGGTATTTAGGACAGATAATCTGGTGAATATATTGTTGCAAACAGGGCCAGTCACTTTTCTGAGTAGATTTTGAGATATTTCGATTTTTCTGACAAAATATGCAGTTTCACAGAAAACATATGGAATTTATTAGAACTTTGAACAAATATCTTCGAATCTAATAACTGCACGACTTATAGTAACTATTAAATAGGGAATGTCAGTATTCAAACTTTTCACAAATATTTTTCATACCATCCAGCAAATATATTATACACTTGCTGCAAGGTATTATATATATACTAAGTGACATATAAATCCGAACACCCAGTTTAAATGGTTTTATTTTAATAAAAGTTGGTGAATGTATTTATCTTACTGTAAATAACAAGTGAAAAAATTGTCAGCCTTATCAGTTGGACATTCCGGTTTTTATACTGCTTTTTTTTTTAATTCACTAACGCTCTAAAAATCAATATTTCAGCCGCAGTAGAGAATCAACGTTGGCGGATTTTGGTTCTTGACATCCTTTACGATTGGTTACGATGCCTAGAGTACGGATACCTGTACGATTTCGTCAACTTAGTGAGTTTGATAGGGGCCGTATAGTGGGACTTCGGGAAGCTGGACATTCTTTTCGGGCAATTGCAGTTAGAGTGCAAAGAAGTGTAGACACTGTGGTTAGGTGTTGTCAGGCATGGCTTCGAGAAGGCCGTACGCAAAGAGCAAGGGGCACTGGTCGCCACCGTAGAACAACAGACCGTGAAGATCGCCGCCTAAGATTATTGGCCTTAAGGGACCGTTTCTCCACTACCAGGTCCATTGCAAATGAATGGTTTACAGAACACGGAAGACCTATTGGCATGCGAAGTATTTACCGACGAATGAGAAGTTTTGGCTTGTTTTCATACCGGCCACACTGGGTCCTCCCTTTAACTCGAGAACACCGACGTAATCGCCTTGAGTGGTGCAGACAACGGTCACTCTGGGATCAGGAATGGAACAGTATTGTCTTTAGTGACGAGTCTCGATTTTGTTTAGGCATGCACGATGGTCGTGCCAGGGTTAGAAGGCGACGTGGTGAAAGGAGAAATCCACAGTTTTTTGTTGAAAGACATGTTCATCACACTGTTGGAGTTATGGTTTTTTTACGATTTTCCACCAGATTTTATAATTCTCTTTAACTATACTAAGTGACATATAAATCCGAACACCCAGTTTAAATGGTTTTATTTTAATAAAATTTTGTATAAGTACTTAATGAAGCATAATAAGTAAATGATAAAAATTTCAAAATGATTGCACTGCTTTAAAGCCCTTTGACCTTTAATAATGAGTGGATGCACCCTGATGTGCTACGCATTCTCCAACGCGCCTAGGCATGCTTGTGATCAGTTGGTCAATGTCCTCCTGTGGTATCTCATTCCAGGCAACCACCAACTCCTCTCGGAGTGCTTCTAGAGTCTGAGGAGGACGTTGCAAATTGAGCAATCTCCTACCCATCATATCCCACACGTACTCAATTGGGGATAAGTCGGGAGATCTTGGTGGCCATGGTAACAATGTGACATCATTATGTTGAAAGAAGTCTATTGTGACTCTTGCAACATGTGGTCGGGCATTATCTTGTTAGAAACTTGGATCTGCCAGGGTGTCAAGATAGGGTAAAAGATGGGGTTCTAGAACTTCGTGGATATAACGCTGCGCGTTCATGTTACCTCTAATGAATATTAAAGGTGACCTGGAACCATAAGCTATAGCACCCCAAAGCATAACTCCAACAGTGTGATGAACATGTCTTTCAACAAAAAACTGTGGATTCCTCCTTTCACCACGTCGCCTTCTAACCCTGGCACGACCATCGTGCATGCCTAAACAAAATCGACACTCGTCACTAAATACAATACTGTTCCATTCCTGATCCCAGAGTGACCGTTGTCTGCACCACTCAAGGCGATTACGTCGGTGTTCTCGAGTTAAAGGGAGGACCCAGTGTGGCCGGTATGAAAACAAGCCAAAACTTCTCATTCATCGGTAAACACTTCGCATGCCAATAGGTCTTCCGTGTTCTGCAAACCATTCATTTGCAATAATAATAATAATAATAATAATAATAATAATAATATTTATTTACTCTAAAATACAGGGAACATGAAACGAGTAAATAAATATAATATATCCATAGGAGGACAACGCCTGTGCATGGATCATATGTATGTTGAATTGCAAAATATAATAAAATAGAGAGAAAAAAGAAATTATTGGTAAGAATGGTAGAGCATTTATTGTGTAATATTTGAGATTATTTTATTAATTTGATTTCTCCCAATCGTGTTAATAAATTTTTTTAATTTTTTTTTGAAGCCTAATGTATTGCGTAATTGTTTTAAATTATTTGGTAAATGTTCGTACAATTTTGGAGCTATATACAGGTGACATCGTTTCATTAGGGATTTGTTTGGTTTAGGAACATTTTTTGCGCGTAATTTATATCTGGTTTTATGATTATGTTTAATTATGTCGTGTTCACTAATAGTTTTGTGATAATGAGTGATGGTATGTAAGAAGTAAAGTTGTTTAGTATCATATACTTGTGCATCATTATATAAGTCATTAGTTGGGTATAATTTTGATTTGCCTAACATTGATTTTAAAATTCTTCTTTGAAGTACATCTAAATCGTTAAAGTATGTCGTGCATGCAGCACCCCACACTACTATACCATATGTTATGTGTGGCTCGACTAAAGCTTGATATATTATTCGTAGATAATATTCAGTTAATATACCGGTTAGAAATTTTATTTTATATGCTATGAATCTAATTTTCTTTAGTATGTGAGAAATATGTACATCCCATCTCAAGTGGGGATCTAGATAAATTCCTAAATATTTTGTATCATTAACTCTATTGATTTTTATATTTTTATCATTTACCTTAAACCGAAGGTGGTTATATTTTGGTAGATGATTAGATAGTGATGAAAATGGTAAAAAATGAGTTTTAGTAAAGTTAATTGTTAATTTTCGGTTATTAAACCACTGAATAATTTTGCAAAAGTCATTTTGGATAATATCTTTTAAGTCGTTCCAATCCTTACCTTTATAGAGTATAGCAGTATCGTCTGCAAAACTGACTATTTTACCAGTACTGTTAATTTTGAATATATCGTTTAAATAAATATTGAATAACAGAGGACCCAAAATTGTACCTTGTGGAACACCACATTTAACAAACATTTCTTTACTATACGAGCTTAATAATTTTACTGATTGCGGTCTATTTGATAAATAATTTTCCATTAAAGTATACATCTTTCCACGAAAACCTATTCTTTCTAAGATTTCCAAAAGTATATTGTGGTTAACTGTGTCAAACGCTTTTTGTAAGTCCACAAATACGCATATCGATGGTACTTTTCCATCTATATTTTGGGTTATTTCATCTACTATACTTAATACCCCATCTGTTGTAGATTTGCCCGCTATAAAACCATATTGATTTGAATTTAGAATTTTGAATTTATTAAGAAAATTAATCATTTTATTAAGGAGTAATTTCTCAAAAACTTTAGCTAAACTTGATATAAGTGAAATAGGTCGATAGTTAGTGACGTCCGTATTATCATTAGATTTATAGATAGGTATGATGATTGCTGTCTTGAAAGCTGATGGAAATACTCCAGATTGGAAGGATTTGTTAATGATATAAGCAAGTGGTTCTGTTATTTGTTTGGCCAGTATCTTTAGATGTTCAGCTCTAATTTCGTCAACTCCAGGGCTTTTTTTATTTTTTAGAGTCATAATGGCATTGAAAACATCCTGATAGTCTACTTCAGTTAATACAAATGAATTATTCAGTCTTGTTTCATGCAGATGAATATCAGCATTTTGTTTGATATTATTTGCTAAGTTTCCTCCTATATTCGTGAAAAATTCTATGAACTCATCACATATTTGCTGAATATTGTCTGTTTTCTGTCCTGTTTTTGTTTTTATTTCATTAATATTGTTTTTTGAATAGGATGACTTATTGAATATATCATTGACAGTGGACCATAGGTGTCTAGAGTCATGTGAATTATTATTCAATTGTTTTATATAGTAATTTTTTTTTGCTTTTCTCAAAAGTTCTATAAATTTGTTTTTATACTGATTATAATGATCTATATTTTCTTTCGTGGGTAAATATTTCATGATTTTATACAGTCTTTCTTTTTCGTTTGCAGATTTTATTAGTCCTTTGGTCATCCAATCATTTCTGCTTTTTTCCTTGTGACTTATTTTAACCTTATTAGTACTAACTTCAATTACTTTTTGAATTTTGTGTATTAATAAATTTGTAGCTTCGTCTAAAGAATTTGTTAAAAAAATTTCGTCCCACGATTCCGTTTGTGCGTTAAATATTAATTTTGAGTTGTCAGTGAAATATTTGTATTCAAGGTTTCTTTCATTTTTTGCCCTTGGGCAGTTCTGGTTTTTATTTTGTGAAGATATCAATAATACAGTGGAATAATGATCTGTAATATCGGTTTCATAGATAATAGGCATGTAAGAAAAAATATTGGAAATATCCTTTATAAAGCAGTGATCAATGCAGGTTTTACTGGTGGGTCGTGTTACTTTATTTATGTATGATAAAAAACCATTACTTGATAAAATGTTTAAATATTCTTTCACCATAGAATTTTCCTCTAAAATGTTTATATTGATGTCGCCTATAAATATTTGATTATGAAGGTGATTGTTTTCATTGTTTTTTAATAGTTCATCTATGTCTCTTATAAATGTATGAGGATCTGAAGATGGTGGTCGGTAAACACAAGTAATTTTGACTCTACGATTTTCAATTTGCATTGTTAGATTGATACCTTTTAGTTCATTGTTGATTGTAAATATGGTATGGTTATAAGGCAGATTGTTTCGTACATACACCATCACTCCATCGTTTTGATTATGGTTACCAAAATTATACAATGTATCGTACCCTTCTAAATGAAACAGAGTCACATCGCCCACTTGCCATGTTTCGGATAGAATGATTATATCTATATCACTTTGTATTCTTTTCAAAATTAATTTAAAGTAGTCAAAGTTATGTTTTATACTTCTGATGTTCATATGATAAATTCTAACAGATATTTCAGGATTTTGTAAAAAAGAATCTAGCTCGCTAGTATCATGAGCAGTATTAGTACTAATACGTTGAATTTGGAAGTTATTTACATAGTCGTGTGTCATAAATGATGCAATATTCTAAAATTTTGGCTAAAATTTCTTCTTTCTTAAAAAAGGATTTTCAAGTTGTACTGCTGTTGATAATATAGAAAAGTTGGACATTTTTTATCTAATGGTGAGTGGTTGGTACTATAATTTTTGTTATATCTATAGTTTGAAAATTTGCAATTACAACATACAACCGGTTCATGCTTACAACAGTCAGTATCGTGTACATCCTCTTTGCTGCAGTTGGTACAGGTCTTGTTATTGCGGCATTTTTTCTCGGTAGTGATTGAAGCGAAGACACTTCTTGCATTGCGTTATTTCGTTATTATCATACACTGGTAAACATTGCCATCCAAGAAGAATTTTTCCATTGTTATCTTCAAATATTGTCCTGAATAATTTGCCAGAAATGTCTGCAAATAATGTGTAACATTTTTTCGATGGGAGATACTTTACATATTTGATTTTGATGTCATCTTTTTCAATAAAATGATTTTGTTGGATAAGATCTAATTCTATGTCTTCTTCATGTGGTTTCTCCGTGCATCTATAATTGACAATTTTGATCTTCGGTCTAAACATTGTAGGTTCTGTGATTTTGTATTCATCTCCTAATTTCTTTTCGAATGCAGTTTTGAGTGTGTTGTGGTGTTCCTCAGCCAGTTTAATTATAATTCCTCCATTTTTAGAATTACGTATATTTTCTATTTGTATTTTCAAATCCGTAAGGCTAATTTTTTTGTTAAGGTCTTTTCTCGTTTGTTCAGATGTTTGGATACCATTTGGTGTGACAATTATGTTCTTCATTAGGTCTTTCTTGATTGTTGGAGTATCTCGCTTTAGTACTTGGGCATATGATTTCTCTTTAATTTTCTCAATTTCAGTCAATCTTTGATTTATTTTATTTATCACTGTTTCAACGGTACCTTTTTCGTGTATGGCTGATGTCGCTAAATTGTACTGTTCTTGTAGTCTTCCATTTTCATTGCTCAACTGTAGTATTAGTTTATCCTTTTCTTCTAATATCTGTTTTAAGTGTTTATTTTCTTCTAGAATCTTCTGAGTGTCCAAGTTTCCATCAATGTAAACTTCCATTGTATCTGATTTTTCCGTTGAGATCTGGTTTTTAACTTTTTTCTTCGGCATCATGCATATGTATATATCAACTCAGCAGCAGCAACACTCAGTATAGCGTGAAGCCACAGTTGAAATATTACTTTTATTGGTCCTGAAGTTGACACAGCTTGACAGTTTCCTTTGGTAGTAAATTTAAAATGCCTGAAAATGGTGCAGATTGTGCTGTTCGTCTCACCAGTATTTCCAGGGATGTGTCACTGTCTTATATACGTTTGCCGTCCAGCGATATTAATTAAAATGATCTAGTTTTTTGAAAATTCTCGTGATAAAGGTGAGTTCTTTAACTAGTATTTTTAGTAGACTATATGCTCATATGGACCTGGTAGTGGAGAAACGGTCCCTTAAGGCCAATAAGTGCCCCTTGCTCTTTGCGTACGGCCTTCTCGAAGCCATGCCTGACAACACCTAACCACAGTGTCTACACTTCTTTGCACTCTAACTGCAATTGCCCGAAAAGAAAGTCCAGCTTTCCGAAGTCCCACTATACGGCCCCTATCAAACTCACTAAGTTGACGAAATCGTACAGGTCTCCGTACGCTAGGGATCGTAACCGATCGTAAAGGATTTCAAGAACCAAAATCCGCCAACGTTGATTCTTTACTGCGGCTGAAATATTCATTTTTAGAGCGTTAGTGAATTAAAAAAAAGCAGTATAAAAACCGGAATGTCCAACTGATAAGGCTGAAAATTTTTTCACTTGTTATTTACAGTAAGATAAATACATTCACCAACTTTTATTAAAATAAAACCATTTAAACTGGGTGTTCGGATTTATATGTCACTTAGTATACTTTTCAGCTCGCCTATATTTTTGGGGATGAGTATTTAGTTGAGTTCGGAGTTTTTTGATTACTTCTGGATTTCCACTGTCTTTCGCTACGCTTTTCTGCTTCTTTCGCTCTTTGGTCTGCGCTAACAATAGGTGTACTTTCTTCATGACCTGGTTGTATTTTGCTCTCAGTATTCAGAGGAGTATTCTGATGTATAAAATTAAGAGTCTTTTTGAACAGTAGCTATTTTGTCTGTATCTTGATCTTTTCCATTTTTTCTAGTTGTCCGTTGCTCCAAAGGTTTTCTTTGCCTTTTCTTCTTTTTTAAGTATTGTAGCCTTTGTTTTTCTTTGTATTTAGCTTATATAATGCAGTCGCTTTTAGTTCGGCTTTTATTTTCTTCTTTAATATATATTCTTTAGACAAATTCTGTTTTCTTCCAGGAGGTTTAAACTGTAATAAGTAAAAGAAATACTTATATACAGTTGCAGTTAAGATAAAAGCGATCTAAACAAGAAACAAGCAGTACCGTGGCAACCCGTCAGTCCATTGCCGCAATATTAGACAAAGGACAGACGCTAAAGTAGGTACTGACGACCTTATTTTGAGATTATAATAATAATAATTTTTTTTAATAATAATAATAATATTTATTCGCCAAAATACAAAAAATGGGCAAATACATATGAAAAACCAGAGAAGGCATCGCCTGTGTGTGGTTTATATCTTAATAACTAACAATCAATCATATATGTGTATAACAATTATTGTTAAATCTAAAAGGTATTAATGTAATTGGAATTTTGTAGTTTTAGTTTTCTATATAATTATGTATAGTCATTCGCTGCACATTACTAACCCAGTCTTTCAATTTTCTTCTAATTTTTTTTTCCAAAATTAAGTATCTTTATTTCGTTTGGTACTACATTATACAGGGTGACTTTGAAGTTGAGTCATTAATCGTTTGAGCCACGCAACAAACACCACTATTCACTCACGCGTTACCGACTGAATCCAACTAAAAACATCGTGATAAGCGTTTCAAATTCTTTCGCTTTTTTGTTTCCGATGCGATGAACCGATAAGGCGGATTATATCCGTTGTTGCTAAACTCGAGCACATAATATTATTATTGAGACAGGACGGTACTCAAACTTCTAAAGGGCTATAACTTTGTTACTTTAATTTTACCAGAAAAATGTTAAAGGAAAAAAACATTTCTTTTGATCAGATCTACTCACTGTTAAAATAAATGACTCAACTTCGAAGAATAATTTAGCTGCTAAGAATTTAAATGATTTTTTGAATAATGTTTTGTGTGGTCTTTGGATATTAGATGAGCCTATTCGAAATCGTGTGTTATGCTCGTGTTTATAGGATTTTTTCTTTTTATTACAATACTTATGGTATAAGGTGGTGGCATGTAAGAAATAAGGTTGTCTTGTATCAGGTATCCCTGTTTCTTGATATAAGTTGTTCGTTGGATATAATCTTGGCTTATGGAAAATGGCTTTCAAAACAGTTTTTTCTGCTATATTCAGGTCAGAAATACATGTCTTGCAGGCGGCGCCCCAGGCTGTGATGCCGTATATTATATGGGTTTCAATTGGTATAGGATTCGCAGATAACTTTCTGTAAGAATGTTAGCAAGCATTTTGAGTTAATAGGCAACATTTCAAATTTTTTTGATAACATATTTAATATGGTTATCCCACCTTAGATGTGAGTCTATAAATATTCCAAGATATTTCAAAGTGTTAACTCTATCGATTTTGATCTTTTGGCCATGATAATTAACGGAAATTTGTTCGAAGGTAGGTACAATTTTTGAATAGGATGTAAATGCAATAAATTTTGTTTTTTGAAGTTAACTGTTAAAATTTTAGTATCAAACCAGTCAATGATCCTTATAAAATCCTGTTCAGCTATTTGCTTCAGTGTGCTCCAGTCATCAGCTTTATATAACACGAGGGTGTCATCTGCAAAACATATAATCTTTCCAGAACTGTTAATTTTGAATAAGTCATTTAAGTAGAGACTAAATAATAGTGGGCCTAGTACTGTTATATAATTCGAACTAATGTTTCTTTTGGTAGTTTTGAATATCAACAAGCTATGTTTCACATATTATAGTTAACTACATATGAATCAAAATAAAACTGAAGTTTGTAAAGAAACATCGCCTCACCACAGTACTGATATTTTGACTGGATCGTCGAATTAACCAAACACAAAATTTCTTAATTTTTTATAACTAATGGCGGGAATATTATATTATGAAAGTTGTACTATACATTATTAAGTACATCACAGATTGTAGTGACAGCCACTTGATTGTACGGATTGTGACATGCCAAAGGACTGACTTTTGAGGATTTTTTGTATTTTTTGAAAAAATTGTATTCAAAATAAATCGCTGCAATTGGGCGACCAAATAAAACACTTTTAGTTGTTTTAAAATAAAATTAAATATAAACAAAATTTAATAAAACTTCTATTGATTGATGACATTGAGTTACCCATTTTTTGTGGAATCACCCAGTCCGGATATAAATTGATCTTTTCTAACTTTTTCATATGGCCTAGAAGAAAAGGTGTCTATAAAAGTTATAGTCTGATATGAAGTTTTTCATATATTTTTTTCTTGTACACCGCATGTCTAAGAAGTGCTATCGAATAAAGTAGTATATTTTCAGTGAAAATGAGTCTCTTTTCATCTGATTGCAAATATACGTACGCTTCGAGACTGGAACTTGCTTATTGCAGTTCTAAGTTAACAATTTCCTTAATGACTTGCTTTCCTTCCATGTCTTTAGTTCTCTCTCATATTATTTTTCATTTAATTCATACTATAATAAAACGGCTCGCTGGCAAGTTAAATTTGCTGAGATACTACGATCAATTTCATTGTTTGCGTATAAGCGACTTAACAGACGTCTTTAAGAAAATATATAATTTTGCGCTTGTTATATATAAGATGTCAGGTTAAATATTTCCGCTGCAGAGCAGTTTGTTCAAGAGGAAAACTGCAAAGGAAGCACTATGTCATTATAAATATTAAATTGCTGTTTTTATATATTGCACGGCTGTAATTTTCTGAAAAAATTGTATTTGTCTGTAGTCTGTGTAAGATTAATGTGTTTCTTTTTCTACTTATATGTGGCCTGCCTTATGGAAATATTATTCACGAATTCAAAGATCGATAGGTTACCTCTAGGGGCCCCTAATCTCAAATAATTTTCAACAGGCGCAATTTGGCGTAAAATGTTGAAAAAATTACCGATGCTACATTGTTATATCCTGCATAACCCGGATTTTTCATAGACTGGTGGAACGTATAGGATTTTTTATTCGAATTTTTGGTTGTTTATTGAAAATTTCGGAAACTTGAGAATCCATTGTTTATCAGTGCTTTCTCGCGTTCTTTTCAGATCCACTAACAAAATCATGAACTTTTGGCCGGGAAACTCCCAAAAAATCGAAAAACTCGTTTGTCAGCGATTTTCTGCAATTGAGGAGTTTGGAAGTAAAAAGGTTCAAGTGCACCTTTTTAATTAAATGGTCTAAGTGCAGAATATCATACCTAAAGCATATCCTAACTTGGTGGTAAAATGATTTAAATGCAGGCAACGTTCCCATAGTCTTTGAGAACATATCAAAATATCCACTAATACAGTCAAGTGCACTTGAACCATTTTACTTCTAAGGCTTTGGCAACTATTTGTAATGTTTTACGTGTGACGTGATTTCAACGTTTTACTTATTCTTAGTTAAAAATACGCATTTTGCAGTGTTGGTAGTGTTATAATAATAAACAAAATGAGTACTGATTGGGAACGCAAGGTATCTCTCAGGAGAATTAAGTATCAATAAGATGTACAAATTATATCAGGAGTTTTGTATTGACAAAATAATTACCAGTAAAAGAGTCCTATTACAGGCATATTTTCAATACGGAATTCAATTTAAGATTCCACCAGCCCTATAGTGATACCTGCAGTCGTTGTGACAATTTACAAAATTTAATAAAATATTCTACAAATGAAGACGTGATTAAAAATGCCTAGCAAGACCTCGAGCTGCACCAAAGAAAGGCCCAGAAAGCAACAGATGCCAAAAAAGCTGATATTGCTGAAAACAAAAATGATTCTAAAAATACGGCTGTAATTTGTTTTGATTTGGAACAGGCATTGCCGACGCCATTGTCAACCACCTCTAAAGTATTTTATCTTCGTCAATTATGGACGTATAATTTCTGTGTCTTTGACTTACTGACTGGAAAAAGTTATATGTACATATGTATGGAACGAAACTATTGCATCCAGGGGCTCACATGAGATAGGATCATGTTTAATAAAATTTGTGCAAAGCCTTCCATCTACAGTTACGAAGATTATTGCATACAGTGATTCGTGTGGAGGACAAAATAAGAATAAAAACATTGCTAAACTATTTAATTTTATTGTTCAAGCTACACGTATAACTGAGATTCATCACAAGTTTCTTGAACCCGGGCACACTTACATGGAATGTGACCGTAGTTTTGGCTTAATCGAGAAGAAAAAAGGCAAATCCCTCAAGTTTCGGTCCCCGCAGATTGCGAGACTGTAACAAGAGGCACATCGGCCAAATTTATAGTGTACAATATGAACAAAGACGATTTTTTCTCTTTTTCGCCGTTCAATGAAATTATGAACGATCCAAAAAAAAATAGTGACGGTTACCCCTTAAAATGGAAAGAAATTTGCTGGTTTGCTTACTATAAAAGTGAAAGACTAACATTTCGACATAAGGGTACCCTAAACATTGATGTAGAGTTTAGCAGTTGCTTAATGGCAACCTCAAAAGTTGGGCGTCCGTGTTTTAGCTTTTCAATACTAAAGCCTTTGAATGGCACTTCAATAAAGATTAAAGTCGCCAAGTACAAAAACTTGCTTAGCTTATTGGAATACCATACACTCACCATACATTTTATAAAAACATGAAGCACGATGGGAAAGCATTAACAAAAAAAGGAAAAAAGAAACAAACCAGACCCTGACATCAAGCCAAAAAGTACCTGATATAGATGAACCCCAACCAAGACCAACTGATTCAGATGAGGAAAATGATGAAGACATCAAATATTAGATTCTGATTATTATGAATAAGAAATTTTGTTATAGATTATTTTTAAATAACGTTTGGTTTAGTACGGTAGTTGCACTTGAATCATGTTACCACCATAATTTTTGTAATATGTATAATGATTCAAGTACATTTTTGCAAAAATGACAATAAAAAAGCAAAATTAAGAAAATGTTTTTTGTTTGTAATGTTTTATTGGCATTTAAATAAACTTAATATATTATCATACTTTGATAAATTTATTCCTGGAATTTTCAAATTCAAGTAAACTTTGAATCCATTTATCTCAGAACTACTAAAAATGTACTTAAACCCTTTTACTTCCAGGCCCCTCAATTAACATTTTAAACGTAGCTTATAATAAGTTGGCTAACTTAAAAGCTCCTCAGAAACATGTATTTTTGTCTCATGTTCCCTGACATTCTTCAGTTTTTGACATTTTGTTCAGAAAAAAAATAACCCACTCAATTGAATATGTGGTTTCATTTAGTGTGAAATGTGTTTTGAAGAAAAAAAGTGCTCGCATTTTTTTATTTTTATATTGAGCTGTCACAGGAAACAAGTTCATTAATTTTAAATATTTGCTTTCCACAGAAAAAAATTATTACAATGACTAATCTTGAACTAGTAAGTAGAGCAGGCTGCTATTCTCATTTTATCCTAGTTATAAACGAATTCTGTGAAGCCATAATTATTTACGACCTTACAGATTACCATTATAGGCATACTTATCACATTTAAAAATAACAACTGGTGAGCGAAGATACCACATAACGACATACATATTGTTTCATTTTTGGCTGTTGGTATCCGGTAATAACTGATCGGCCAATTTCCTGCCTGCATTATTAGTCAAGTTACTATCTATCCGTAAACAATAAATTATAAGTTGTGTACACGATAACTGAGGCTTTGGTATCGAACGTTTATAATAACACATGCGTTTTCAGATGCATCTGTAAAGCTTCGTCGTATATACGAGTGAAGGGTGAAAAGTTCTCGGCCTGTTAATGAAATTATGCGATGTTCATGAGTAGCATCATAAGGGCATCTATTTTTTCCGAAACAAAATTTGAAAAGTGATATTTTAACAATAAGTGTTAGTGCTGGTGGCAACAAACTGCGTAAACTATTCCCATATTGACGTATGGGTATTAACGATATTGTCAAAGAATCACTTCCAAAGCGACTTATTTTCACTAAATAAGCTGACTAGCACTGTTTAAAAACAATGTATGGACAATAAAATCAAAAAAATTGTTTAGCGTCGTTTTCTGGCGTCCTAGGAGAACACAATTACTTGTTATCAAAGGTATTGTAATTTTTATTGACAACAATTGTCCAGCTTTGCCGTGGGTAAAGTCGAAAAAACTGCTGACAGGTGCTGTCATACAATTTTTCCATATAGAAACCATTTGTAATTCCAAATTGCGCGTTTATGATTGGTGAAATTAAGACGAAGGACATGTTATGAACTAATTGTATGGACCTGTTTGACGGACTTGATCCGTTTAATTTCTCTGTTGTTACACAGTTATGCTACAGAAATACAGGAAGTCCGCTCTTCATGCGTTGATATTGATATGGGAGTTCCCCAAGGACCTATATTAGGGCCTCTTTTATTCATACTGAATATAAATGATCTTAGTGAACTGTTCACGATAACGTATTGGTCATTAATTTTAATGACATTTTGAAGCATCTTGAAAAATGGTTTGCACATTATTTTTAAACTCAGAGCAGACTGCTGTGATAAGATTTCACAATTTACAGAAGTTAGATGACATGGGTATCAGGTTAAATGACAAACAGATCAAGTTCTATGACGACACTAAATTTTTGGAGTATGTTTAGGTGAATATTTAAATACCAAAGCACATTGCAAGTATATGATGCCAGTTTTAAATTCACATTCATACGTTTATAAAAATTTACAAACAGTTCTAAATGAAGATCAACTTCTATACTATGCACAGGTTGAATCCAGGCTGAAGCACGGCCTTTGCTTTTGGGTTACATCAAGTGCAATGATCGATGAATTGATATGTATAAAGTAAATAGTATGCATAGTTGTAGAGAACTTTTTAAAAGATATAGAATACTTGACTTCCTGGCTTATACAGACTTGACTTGACTTTGAAGTTGAGTCATTAATTTTCAGATAATGATTGTAAAAGGAAGATAAACCAAAATATGTGTGTAAAAATAAAAAAAAAATAAAAAAAAAATTTACCTTGTTTTATAAAGTATCCTCCCGTCAAGTATTTCAGTGCGGAACTGTATTTGATCGTGAGGTCCCCTGTGAGGTCTTAAGTCACCTGATTCACGAGCCCGTTGTACTACATTAACAAAGGCACGAGGGGTTGGTTGCACTCGATTGGGAAACCGATCCGCATAAACATGTGCCATTTTTTATTTCGTTTGAGCCACGCAACAGACACTATTCACACGCGACTGACACTGACTGTATGTATAACTGAACTGAATGAAATAATTGTAAAAAACTCGTTCCAAATTCTTTCGCTTTTTTGTTTCCGATGCGATGAACCGATAAGGTGGATTATATCCGTTGTTGCCAAACACGAGCACATGATATTATTATTGAGACAGGGCGGTACTCAAACTTCCAAAGGGCTATAACTTTGTTACTTTAATTTTACCAGAAAAATGGTAAAGGAAAAAAACATTTCTTTTGCTCAGATCTACTCACTGTTAAAATAAATGTACCGTATGTGAATTTAGAAAACTATTTAGAAAATAAAGATGTTCATAGACTAAATACAAGACAATCTAACCAATCACATCATGTACCCTTTGTGAAATTTAATGTATCTAGAAAGTCTCCAAGGTGTTTAGGGCCAAACATTTTTAACAGTTTGCCAGCAGAATATAAGAAATGCCAAAGATAAGGGCTTTTTTAAAATAAAACAAGCAGTTTCTTATAGAAAAATCTTATTACGCCATGTCGGAATATTGGCTGGAGTACTGCCAAAATGTTCCGCTAAGGACAGATGAAAATCTGGGGGTGCCAAATCAAGAGAATAAGGCGGATGGTTGCGCAAGTCATACCCCAATTGTGTCAATTCAAAGAGTTGTATTGCTCTCTTCCTTTTCGGTACCAGGGTATATGGTGAAACGCATCTTTTACCAGAAGACTCAACACTTTGTTGTTTGTTTTCCGACTATAGGCCGACTTCTTATAGAAGTTTAGTCTGTACGCCTCTGCCTATAAATCGCCAGTTATAGATAGCGCCGCAATTTAATTTGACAGGAGCAGGTGTCTTCCGAATAGGCTACAATTAGCGTTCTACTCCCCGAAGACGCGTACGTCTGGGGGCCTCGAAAAGCCGTGCTTAAAAATTAATCAATTATACTTTATACGTCGGATGGGGTAAATTGGAAAATGCTATGCAGCTGCCGTGCTTCGACGCCGAACTAGCGTGTTCGCTTCATGGTAAAATGTCGGGCTATTTGCTTTCAACTTTACACTACAAACCGACAATGGAATTTGTAGGGCGACGCATATGGATTACAATCTATGTCCAATCAGCTTGCTCCCTGTTTTGTACAAATCACTTGGAAAGATTGTGTATTCTCGATTTAATACCTATTTAACCAGCATTACTCGACTTTCAGATCGATGATGACATCATCACTGCTTTTGATATAGATTATGCTACACTTTTATTGCTTCTTGATTTTTCAAAAGCGTTTGATACAATTAACCACGGACTCTTATTATCAAAATTGAATTTTTCAGGATTTTCCGGAAATACTGTGAATTTTTTTCCGGTACTATTCAATTGGTAGAACTAAACTGAATCCAAATTCAAGATGAGATGTAAATAATAACAGCGCGTGATCTCTCGGTAACAGGTGGGCACAACGCCTCTTGTTGGTCAATTCGCCATTAAATTTCAAGCGGTCGCCTGGCGGAATAATGCGCGGGGCAGGGGCAGGGCAGGCAGAGTTGCACTCAGGCCACCGTCCGTCGCGTGTATCACTGCGTGCTCGTGTTTTCGTATTCACCTTGCTTGGTTGTTGCTGTTGTTGTTGTTAAGTGTATTTGAGTAATTTGTTAAGTTTCTGTTTCTGTTAAATACTGTCATCTTTGTTTTACAACACGTTGGTGGTAGTCCATCATTCGGAGGTAGCTCTGTACGCCGTCCTTGCCTTTGGCAATCACGCATCCATTCTATATTGGGTGTAAATACACTATAGAAAAGTTTCATTCGGTGACAAAGTTTCAGCACTTGAGCTTATAAAATCCGGAGTACCACAAGGTTCTATTGTAGGGCCACTATATTCACATACACCTCAAATTTAAGCAAAGTTGTTCAAAATTGTAAAATAATGACCGCCAAATGTATCTATTATTTCAACCTAAATATGAAGACCCTGCCTCGCTTATAAACAGGGATCTAGAAGTAATCTATAATTATGCAAACGACAATGCCTCTTAAATTGAACACTAAAATAACCAAATGATTTTTTCAGCCCAGAAACGGAATCCAATTTTTTGAAGGAAAACATGCAAACTTTGTACCAATCACAGTTGAAATCTCCTGCTGTGTAAAAAACCTCGGGGTGCTCTTTGATGAAAAATCATAGATCACATTGTTCTTATAATTAAACACTATTATTTAGCATTAAGGCCCCTGTATGCCAACAAAAACATTTTGATCAAAAATTTTATATGAAAAACAAGTTATTTCAAAAATTCTTTATCGTATACTATTATATACTAAGTGACATATGAATCCGAACACCCAGTTTAAATGGTTTTATTTTAATAAAATTTTGTATAAGTACTTAATGAAGCATAATAAGTAAATGATAAAAATTTCAAAATGATTGCACTGCTTTAAAGCCCTTTGACCTTTAATAATGTGTGGATGCACCCTGATGTGCTACGCATTCTCCAACGCGCCTAGGCATGCATCTGGTGTACGGACAAATTGAGATATGAAAAAGATTTGCAAATAGACAATAAGGTAGACGGTAGAGGAGCAGTGATCAACCACTCACCGCAAAATCATATCTAATATAATTATTTTGTTATGAAATATAAATTTTATTTGAGATATAATAGAGTGTTTTATTCAATGTATTCTACCGAACTATGGATTTTAATAAAGAATATAAGGAAACATTTTTCAAACTATTAAATAGTATATTTCTGATATAGTTTAATAAAATACGAGAGTAAAGTACTTTGCATGTGCTCTTTAATTTTTTGAATAGTTTTTAATAATATTAATACCAAAATTACCGAAAAATTTCGTACAAGTTTACCGAAAACAGATCAACTGTACCTGGCAACACTGGTTTCATTTCTGACCTACTCTTAAGAAAATCAAATTCTTTTTGCAGCGGTTCTGGTTCTGGCTGACCTTAAGTGACATGAAAATTCAATTGAAATTTTGTCATTTTTATGTCACTCAAGGTCAACCGGAATCAGAACCGCCGCGAAAAGAACCTGATTCAAGTTAGGTCAGCAGTGTGCTATTCTTAAGCAATATACTATTTTTCACGAGTATCTATCACGGAACAATGTCAAAAAATAACGGCTGATCATGGATGCAAAAAGCAAATTCTTTTTGAGGGGTTGTTCTTCTGGTTGGCCTTGAGTGAATTTGGAAAATGTAAATTCTGCCATTTTAATGTCACTCAAGGCCACCACGAATCACAACCGTTGAAAAATAATTTGCTTAAGCAATGCAAAACTGTCACGATATAATCATTATGTTTATGACAGTACTGTTTAACCCTTAATAGCTACCCACGGGTCAAAATGACCCATCGATATGAGGTCCCCCCCACTTCGTATCTTTATATTAAACGTGAACAGCTGGCGGTGGTTCAGTATTCGTTCAGCCGCTGTTGAAGTAAATGTGCATCGTAGTTTTAATCTAGTGACGTAGTTCATTCGACTGTAATGGCAGCCACTGGGTCAAAATGACCCGTGGATAGTATAAACGTTATTATTTTGTTCCGAATTACTTGAATATTTTATGAACTATTGGTAGTATTTTTTATATGAAAAGGTAAGTTTTAACCACCATTTTTAGTTTTTTTTTTATGAAGTATTTTTTTTTGATGTTTTCAGGTTATAATGGCTAAAGGACTTACTGATAAAGAGCTGGAACAAATTATTGAGTCTGATGAGTTCTGGGAGGATTTCGACGTGAATAATACTGCATCATCGTCATCTTCCACTTACGAATACAATGAAAATACTATTGAAAAGGAGGATAAACGTGATGCATGCGAAAAACTTTTTACGTTTGGGGACCAGAGCGATCAAGAAGAGGAAGACGAAGAGGAACTAAGTACCCACGATACGGACAGTGAGCAGGAATGGCAGCCGTCCGACGAACAAAATGAAGACGAAGAACATTCAGCTAGTACCAGTAATGAAGATGTGAATTTAAACAGAAAGGAAGTTCCAAAAGCTTTGTATGGAAAAGATAGAACAAAATGGTCTACTACTGCTCCAGTAAGAGGAAAGACTCTTGCAAAAAACATCATAAAAGTTTTGCCCGGTTTGAAAGGAAATGCAGCACAACACAAACCTCAATCTGCCTTACAAGCCTGGAAGTTGCTTCTGACAGATGAAATATTTGGACAAATTATAACTCATACTAATACAAAAATCAGATCAGTTCAAAGTCATTATGGAAAGTTCAAGAAGAAGAGCAATAGCAGGTCGGAATTTCGGCCTTCATTTATTGGTGAAACTGACAAAACAGAAATTGAGGCATTTGTTGGTCTTCTATACTTCCTTGGGTTATACAAGTCAGGCCATGAAGATTTAAGGTCCCTTTGGGCTACTGATGGAACGGGACGTGACATATTTAGATGCACGATGTCACTTGCTAGGTTCTCCTTTCTCTTATGCTGCCTTCGATTTGACGACGAACTAACACGAAAAGAAAGAATGAAAAATACCAAACTAGCCGCTTTAGGAAATCTTTTTGAAGAATTTATCCAAAACTGTAAAGGAAACTACTCACCCGGGGAATACTTGACCGTAGATGAGATGTTGGTACCGTTTCGCGGACGCTGCAGTTTTAAGATGTTTATTCCAAGCAAGCCCGCTAAATACGGTCTTAAAGTACAAGTTCTTGCAGACTCAAAAACTCATTATTTGCTAAATGCAGAAATTTATGCGGGAAAGTCGCTGGAGAAAAGTAAATGCAAATTATCTCAACCAACACAAGTTGTTCTTCGCTTGGTGGAATCGGTAATTGGAAGTAATAGAAATATCACAGGTGACAATTGGTATTCTTCTGTAGAGTTGGTAGATGAGTTAAGTAAAGTAAATGTAACCTACGTGGGCACTCTGAAAAAAAATAAAAGGTGTATTCCTAAAGAATTTTTGCCGTCTAGATTGCGTCAAGAATTTTCAACAGAGTTCGGCTTTTCTTCTGGAAAAACTCTCGTTTCATATGTACCGAAGAAAAACAAGTCAGTGATTTTGATTTCCAGTATGCATAATGATTCATCTGTTGATAATGAAACAAAAAAACCGGAAATCATTTTGTTTTACAACGACACAAAAGCTGGAGTAGATGCCCTCGATCAAAAATGTTCCAATTATTCAACTTCCAGGAAAACTCGCCGTTGGCCCATGGCATTATTCCACATGATGCTAAATGTTGCAGGAATCAATTCTAGAGTATTACTTCAATTTTCTAAAAATGGAGAAGAAATAACAAGAAGGAATTTCTTGTTTAATTTAGCTCGTAGTTTATGTCAACGCCATATTATGGTTCGTATGTACAATAATAAGATTCCCCGTAAACTCAGAAGTTTGATGGCGAATATACTGGGAATTTCTCTTGATGTTGAAGCACAGTCTACTGAACGCATTCCTCCTTCCAAAAGAAAGCGGTGTGCTACTTGCCCATCTAAAAAGGACCAAAAAACTAGTACCTTCTGTGACAGCTGTAAAAATCCAGTATGTCGTAATTGTGCCAAAAACATATGCCCAAATTGTTTTTGATTTGCTTTTCAACACTTACATGTTATATTACAATATAAACGTTTGTTTACTTTTGTCAATAAAATTATTTTGATGTTGTTTTTCTTTTAAATTTAATTTTTTTTATCTGGGTCATATTGACCCTTGGGTAGTTCAAAAGTGATTGTTTTGGAAGAGTAGCTATTAAGGGTTAACTAGGTCTACAGTGCTTTTTACAAAGTCTTTCTTAAACGCGTCAAGTTGAAATTCAGGATGATGAAATTTACCCATAAATCCTATATTTCAAGCCAAAAGTAACAAATGAAACATTTTTTTTTAAATAGACTGGTCATGTTATACTTACAAGTATTTTGAAGTCCTTTGTCAGTACTTTATCACCATAGAATATGAAATTACTATATTAAAAAATAGTGGATTGAAAAGCTGTCAAAGTTGGGAATTATTTGGATAACTAACAACTAATCATCATAACATTACTGTATGCTATATCAATCTTCTTCCTTTACTAGGGACTGTACGAATCTACAATAAAATATGAGATACTCTGTTTAAAAAAAAGGAGAAACTTTGAAAGCTTTTTAAGGGAATATTCCGTATTTTATTACATATTCAGAAAAAACTTCCAATACATGAAGAGTGATATATCATACTACGACTCAATGTACAAAAACGCATATACTTTGAACGAAAATTTGAAAACTTGGAAGATTTTTGAAAAACTGTAAATCTACTGTTAAAACTGTAGAGTTGACAACCCTGGAGCCGATAAACTCGGCGGTGTTGCCAGATTTCGCCTGTCATCACGCGCGGCAACGATACAGCGTTGGGAATCGTATTTTCTAGACAACCCCCGTATAGCAACATACCACCGCCCCAGCGTGGCAATGAACCTTTAACAGAGACCATTCACAAAAATATCTGCCACTCCGCCGTGACGGATGATTTTCTCGTTTTCTCGCTTAATTTTCGCACCCCTTCCACGTTAGCGTCTCATTAAAATCTGACGGCGACTAAAATTATTGTATTTCAACTCAGACGCGTTCTGCGGGTACCGAGAGCGGGGTCCTTTAGTTTTGGAAACGAAAACAAAACTTCCACTCGGAAGACGCGTTTGCTCCGTTTGCTTCTGTGTGTACAGCTCTGCAGTTCAAATTGTTAAGGTGGCTGCGATAGTTCCGGCATTCCAGGTTGAAAACTATCCAAAGTAACCGTAGTTATCGAAGGCAATTTTTTTGTACCTGGGAAAGCTTTGTGATGGCGTTACGTGGCTTCTTACAACAATACTTGGATATGTATGGTTTTAACCAAATCATACTGAGGAACATTTTGAAAATATTTTTACCTCCCTGGAATTATTTTGCCCGAGTCTTAGTGACAGTAGAAGTGTTACACCTAGAAAAAAATAAGTTCTTCAACTTGATTTTTTGGCAATGAGGTAGTCTTACATCAAGACTGAAACGATAGTATTCTTATTATTATTGACAATAGGAAGAAAAAGTAATTGTGCTGGGCGACCCCGCAGCTGAATACACTCCTGTATCTGTCAAGGCATCGACGAAATGAGATGATTGTGGCACCACACTCCAAGCAACTCGAACGACGTGGATTAGCTGTTGCCGAGTCTGTGGCGAATGGTGCGAAGTGGACTATCCAACATATTCATACATGTTCGATGGGATTTAGATCCGGTGAACGGGGTGGCCTCGGCAAAACATTAACGCCTGCTTCTTGAAGAAATTTCGTAGTCTTGCTGAGACAGGACGTGTGGACGGTCATTTCCTGCTGAAGTCTTGTTTGAGAAGGTGTATCGGCCCTTCGTTGGGCCCCAGTCACCAGTTTATGGAGTAGCACACTTTCTCTTATCTACCTTACCTTTAGTAGTTTGATTTAGTTGTTGTTTGGTGCTGCACCGTGCATTTTTAAGTTATATTTTCTACACCTCCTAACCACGTGCCTTAATGCATGTCAAGAAGAAGTTGACTCAAGTGGGCATCAAGTTTCTTTACAATATCGGCTTTCTTTTGTTGTAGCTGTTTAAAAAAACCCTCATATAAATTATTATCCCACTGTTTTACCGTTACTTGCAACAAAATGACAAAATATTTGAGATAAAAATTACTTTATTAATCTGTTTGAATTGAAAATATACATTTTCACTGGATTATTAACAGCATAAATATAATTAAATGTAGGGAGTAATATACGTATGCATATAGTATACGATGTTCAGTTTACATTGTGGAGGTGTAGAAACTTTTGGCATTATGTATAATTAAAATGCAAATAAGTGACTGTGTGATGCATCTAGCAAATAACGTTGGTAAATAGCTCCGGGTTGTATTTGCTCAAATTTTCGGAGTTGTGTTGTTACACTCTAGTGTAAAGTTAGAAATGTTTGGATGTTCTTATTTTGTATATAACTGGCCTTACAATGATTGAAGATGTTTGAACTTTTGGTTTTTGACAAAATAAGTTATTAACCAAGGGACAGGTCGATGCGCATTGTTTTGAGAATCATTACCCTCCCACTCTCTAAGCACCTGCGATCCTCAATCAAGGATATAAATGCGTCTTCTTTTACTTGTAGACCTGAAATTCTATAATATGGGAATAGTATACACCGTTTTATGAACATCTATGGATTAAATAAAACGTACTGGTTCAACCTAGCATTTATGTTTTGAGAATAGATCTGTAATTCTATGAGTACAATTGTACTACTTTAATACTATAATTAATATACCAAGTGACATATAAATCCGAACACCCAGTTTAAATGGTTTTATTTTAATAAAATTTTGTATAAGTACTTAATGAAGCATAATAAGTAAATGATAAAAATTTCAAAATGATTGCACTGCCTTAAAGCCCTTTGACCTTTAATAATGTGTGGATGCACCCTGATGTGCTACGCATTCTCCAACGCGCCTAGGCATGCTTCTGATCAGGTGGTCAATGTCCTCCTGTGGTATCTCATTCCAGGCAACCACCAACTCCTCTCGAAGTGCTTCTAGAGTCTGAGGAGGACGTTGCAAATTGAGCAATCTCCTACCCATCATATCCCACACGTGCTCAATTGGGGATAAGTCGGGAGATCTTGGTGGCCAAGGTAACAATGTGACATCATTATGTTGAAAGAAGTCTATTGTGACTCTTGCAACATGTGGTCGGGCATTATCTTGTTGGAAAGTTGGATCTGCCAGGGTGTCAAGATAGGGTAAAAGGTGGGGTTCTAGAACTTCGTGGATATAACGCTGCGCGTTCATGTTACCTCTGATGAAGATTAAAGGTGACCTGGAACCATAAGCTATAGCACCCCAAACCATAACTCCAACAGTGTGATGAACATGTCTTTCAACAAAAAACTGTGGATTCCTCCTTTCACCACGTCGCCTTCTAACCCTGGCACGACCATCGAAGCCATGCCTGACAACACCTAACCACAGTGTCTACACTTCTTTGCACTCTAACTGCAAATGCTCGAAAAGAAAGTCCAGCTTCCCGAAGTCCCACTATACGGCCCCTATCAAACTCAATAAGTTGACGAAATCGTACAGGTCTCCGTACTCTAGGCATCGTAACCGATCGTAAAGGATGTCAAGAACCAAAATCCGCCAACGTTGATTCTTTACTGCGGCTGAAATATTCATTTGTAGAGCGTTAGTGAATTAAAAAAAAGCAGTATAAAAACCGGAATGCCCAACTGATAAGGCTGAAAATTTTTTCACGTAAGGTAAATACATTCATCAACTTTTATTAAAATAAAACGATTTAAACTGGGTGTTCGGATTTATATGTCACTTAATATATTATACATGCTTTAAATAATTTTTAAATGACCTTCGTTCTACGTATTTTGGGTCGCCTAAAACATATAGATCTAATTTTTGCGACTTTTTTTATACTCGAACTACCCACAGGTACCGGGAGGTTCTAGGGGGATACAGCGGTAAAGGAGAGATGCCACACGGACTCTAGCGAGAGAACACGTGGGCTTGCAACATGCACACAGTCTGGCCCCGTCTCAGAGATCCGCCGGGTGGTACTTCCACGTTCGACAGTCAAAGACCGACTTACCAACGCCGAGACGGAAGTCGTCCTTACCGATAGCATTGGCTTGTTGGCCTGTTTCCGGTGTTCATGGCTATAACCCAAGCTTGCTAAAATTTGAATTTTCTATAGTTAAGGGAAATCCTAATAAATTTCGAAGCCGATCAATGTTGTACCTTATGGCGAATGCTTTCGGCGAAAGCAAATTTTTCTGCACCATCAACAAGTTTTGAAAATAACGTAAAGTGCCCGTAAATATCCTCGGAGGCGATTCAAAGGGATTTTTGCGACACTCATTCATTTTAAACGGCTATAAAACTTTCCCTCCGTTTTGCGTGCGTTCCGTAATGGACGTTATAGCAAGCAACAAAAGTTGCCGTGGCGTTTCATACCCTGAACCAGCCAGAAAATATATTTCAGGAGCGCATCGTCTAATGAAAATTGATGTTATGTGGCAGCTTTGTTAACGCTTTATGGTCACATTATCCTGCGTGAACGAGACAAGTCCTTATCCTTGTAGCAGGCTTGAAATTCGGGGCTCTGTTCCCGGCAACATTCGTAAATATACTCGTCGACGTTAGGAGTGTTACAACCAGAACAAATAATTTCTTCAACTTCATTTTTTGGGCAGTGAGGTAGAATGAAACGATAACATTCTCACGAAATTTTATTGACAAGTAATAAAAAAAAAAAAAATAATGTGTTGGGCGACCCTGCAGCTGAATACACTCCTGTATACGTCTAGGCATTGACAAAATGTCTGGATAACGCAGAGTCTGTGGCGGATGGTGCAGAGTGGGTAGTTTCCTGCCCATCATCACATGCTCGATGGGATTTAAATCCGGTGAACGGTGTGGATACGTCAAAACATTAACGCCTGCTTATTAAAGAAAGTCCGTAGTACGACGAGCAATTTGCGTTGTCTTGCTGAAAAAGGACGTGTGGACGGCTCGCTAGATACTGCAGTAAAGTGGTTTGAAGGACATTATCAACACAACGCACAGCAATCATATTGCCTTGAACAAAGAGAAGGGGTGATCGGCTACCGTAGGCAATAGCCCCCAAAACCATTAGCCCAACAGTCCTGTGTACATGACTCTTAACAGCAAATCCAATATCACGGCGTCCTCCGTTCCCTGCTCCAGTTCAAATTTTAACGACAGTGGTCCGCAGTCAGCGGAAGCACTAACCGGTATGAAAAAAAGCCAAAGGCTCGAATGCGGCGATAGAGTGTACGCATAGTAACAGGTCTGTCTACCTTCTTCTCCAAACCATTGGTCAGCGATTTGACGCGTAGTAGTAAAGCGGTCTCGTAGAGCAGGTTGCGCCTATCTTGACGCGCCGGCGGACCAGTTGGCCTTCTTCGTATTCCTCTACCTTCTTCTATCCACACACGACACACACGCATTACCGTCATTGCAGTACAATTAACACGGCGGCCAATTTCGCGATAGGACAAACCCACATCCCGATAGGCAATAATTCTACCCCTGTCAAAGTCGCTAACATGGTGATAATTTGGACGTCTTCGAACTCGAACTCTGGATATAACGCTTCTAATGTCACTGAGTATAAATTGGCTGCAAAGTAGAATCCTGTAACAGAATGGTTGTATAGTTGACAAACATTGATTCTTGCACTGACGCAAATGTTCTTTAGCGGCGACAAGACGTTTACGTTTATATTAAGCAGAGCGGTAGTAGCAGATTGATTTTCTGGCAATATTCTGCATAATTCAACATATTCGATTATTTGTTGCTGAGCTAATTTCTCCAGAACTTTCGATAATAATGGCAGAAGGCTTATAGGTCTCAAATTAGAGAGAGCTTCCGGCTTGCTATTTTTGGGAACAGGTATTACTAAAGCATGCTTCCATGCTTGTGGAAAATAACCCAAGCATAAATTCAAAATATGTGTAACGTGGAATAAAACTCGATGGAGACACAAAGTTAGCATATCAAGACTCATTCCATCTCTGAACCCCTTGCACCAGATTTAATCTGCTGGATGGTTCTGTAAATTGTATAAGGATCAATGTCTTTAAACGAAAATTAAAAGGTATGATTATACCTGTTACGTTTGTAGAAATTAAAGGTATCGTCATCTAGCTCACCCGCATCATAAACAGTTGTGAAATAATCATTGATCAAGTGATACCCGAAGTGTCTTATTGGATGTGCCGATTCCGCTTGTATAGCTGTTCTAAGAGAGTTTTACTAATACTCTTGCAACATGGAACACAGTATAATCGTTCTTGCAACCCTAATACGTATATATAGTTCAGCACTGCAGGCCTAATAGGCCCATGGCTTGAGTGGTAACTTGTCGCCAGCTTTTCTTGTTTACTGCCTTCTTCTTCCAATTATTAATTCTTAACTCTTGAATATCCATGTCCACTTTCTTTTTCCATCTCATTTTCGGTCTTCCTTGTCTTTTTTCCACCAATATTGCTTGTAAGTACTCTTTTTTGTATTCTGGTCTCCGTCATCCCTTGGACATGTCCCAACCACCTCAATCTTTGAGCTTTCACTGCTCCTACTATATCAGGTTCACCATAAAGAGATTGCAGTTTTTTTGTTCGTTCTCCGGAAGCGTAATATTTTTCTCTCACAAAAGGCTATTTTGTTTTTTTCTGCTTTATTTAATGTCCATACTTGTCTGCTATACATGACAATAGATCTTATAATATACTAAGTGACATATAAATCCGAACACCCAGTTTAAATGGTTTTATTTTAATAAAATTTTGTATAAGTACTTAATGAAGCATAATAAGTAAATGATAAAAATTTCAAAATGATTGCACTGCTTTAAAGCCCTTTGACCTTTAATAATGTGTGGATGCACCCTGATGTGCTACGCATTCTCCAACGCGCCTAGGCATGCTTCTGATCAGGTGGTCAATGTCCTCCTGTGGTATCTCATTCCAGGCAACCACCAACTCCTCTCGAAGTGCTTCTAGAGTCTGAGGAGGACGTTGCAAATTGAGCAATCTCCTACCCATCATATCCCACACGTGCTCAATTGGGGATAAGTCGGGAGATCTTGGTGGCCATGGTAACAATGTGACATCATTATGTTGAAAGAAGTCTATTGTGACTCTTGCAACATGTGGTCGGGCATCATCTTGTTGGAAAGTTGGATCTGCCAGGGTGTCAAGATAGGGTAAAAGATGGGGTTCTAGAACTTCGTGGATATAACGCTGCGCGTTCATGTTACCTCTGATGAAGATTAAAGGTGACCTGGAACCATAAGCTATAGCACCCCAAACCATAACTCCAACAGTGTGATGAACATGTTTTTCAAGAAAAAACTGTGGATTCCTCCTTTCACCACGTCGCCTTCTAACCCTAGCACGACCATCGTGCATGCCTAAACAAAATCGAGACTCGTCACTAAAGACAATACTGTTCCATTCCTGATCCCAGAGTGACCGTTGTATGCACCACTCAAGGCGATTACGTCGGTGTAAGGGTTAGAAGGCGACATGGTGAAAGGAGGAATCCACAGTTTTTTGTTGGAAGACATGTTCATCACACTGTTGGAGTTATGGTTTGGGGTGCTATAGCTTATGGTTCCAGGTCACCTTTAATCTTCATCAGAGGTAACATGAACGAGCTGCGTTATATCCACGAAGTTCTAGAACCCCATCTTTTACCCTATCTTGACACCCTGGCAGATCCAACTTTAAAACAAGATAAAGCCCGACCACATGTTGCAAGAGTCACAATAGACTTCTTTCAATATAATGATGTCACATTGTTACCATGGCCACCAAAATCTCCCGACTTATCTCCAATTGAGCACGTCTGGGATATGATGGGTAGGAGATTGCTCAATTTGCAACGTCCTCCTCAGACTCTAGAAGCACTTCGAGAGGAGTTGGTGGTTGCCTGGAATGAGATACCACAGGAGGATATTGACCACCTGATCAGAAGCATGAATAGGCGCGTTGGAGAATGCGTAGCACATCAGGGTGCATCCACACATTATTAAAGGTCAAAGGGCTTTAAAGCAGTGCAATCATTTTGAAATTTTTATCATTTACTTATTATGCTTCATTAAGTACTTATACAAAATTTTATTAAAATAAAACCATTTAAACTGGGTGTTCGGATTTATATGTCACTTAGTATAGTTTTATACAACGTTAATTTAGCCTTTCTGGACACGATTATACTCTTTAGCAGTCGACTCAGTGAGTAAACACACCGGTTGCCCTATTCTGAATTTCTTCCGCAATATCGGGTCTTCTGTTAAAAACAGTTAGTAAATATGTGTAAGTTTCTACCTCTTCAAATTGATAAGTTTTGCTACTGACCGCTATCACTGTTAACCTCTCATTTTTAAATTCTTCCTCTGTCCATTTCATATACTTAGTTCAATAGTGCTTTGTCTTCCAGCCTCTTCGTCACTTTGCAAATTCTTCCTTACTTCTGGCTATGATCACTAAATCGTCAGCGAATGCTAAGCACTGGTGTTTCTTATGATAAAGTAATCCTTCTCTATGTATTTTCGCATCTCTTACAATCTTTTCAAGACAGGCTGAACAGGACTGATGAAAGTGGGTCTCCTTGTCTGACTCCTTCTCTAACTACAAAAGATTCCGATAATTCGTTGCTGATTTTGATTTTATTTTCTGTCTTCTTCATTATCTTTATTAGTCTAACAAGTTTTTCTTCGATTCCCAGTAATATCAAGGCCTCGATCATTTTCTTACGATTTACTTTATCGTATGCCTCTTGGGTTGGTATCCTTTCCTTTCCCGTTTAATGCACTGATAAAGGTTCCTAACCTAATAGGAGTGATAATTGTTATTTGGTCACAGATCACCGATTACCATAAATGTAAAATAACAAGGATTCCCCTACAGGGATCTTTTTCGAAAAAAAAAAACCGAATCAGAATACTTTTTCGATCGGATGCTTCCCGGAGTAAATGGTTACAAATGCGATTCCAAACTAATTCGTCGCAACTTATCTCGTCTGACATATGCTGGTCGAAGAAATTGGAGGCATGGAACAGCTAAGGTCATAGTCCGCTACACGCAATTAAACACATTGTAAGTGCCCTATAAACATGCGACGTGATATTACTAATTACACCCATCGACCAAAGCGTATTTAACGAGAAGCCACAGCCAACGCGGATGATTTAAATCGAAGGGAAAATTATCTTTCAGACGTCGGCAATGACGTTTTCTAATTAAGCGTCGTTAACTGAATTTCTTTCGTGGAATATGTGTTAGTATAAACTGGTACTACAGCTTTTGTTCGTCCAGCCACAGACGGGAAAGCTTGGACAGCTGTCTCGTGCTAGTTATAACGATAAACTAAAAAAAAAAGAAATTTAAATATTAGCAACAAAGAAACAAGTTGTCTTCCCGGTCAGCTCGGGGTGGTAAAAATAACCATTTTCTTTAGATGTCTCGGGCAAGCTCATCAATAGACTATGACACTTTGGATTACTATACTACATATAAAATAGTACTAGTAACTACTGAACTGAAGCTCATGTATTTTACATCATTATAAAGGGAATTGAAAGACCTTTAAAATAAAGTATCACTCGACCCCCCTTTCCATTTAAGATTTTAGGGTTGATGTCACCCTCGCCCAGGGGGCTGCACGTGTTAACGTGAATTTTTGCCAAACTTGTGTCCCCTTCGAAAACAAAATCGACGGGGCTGAGCGTTTTTCAAAAAAAAAACTGAGCTGCCAGTAAATGCGTCTGTTTCGTATTCGATGCGCGACCCTGTATACAGGGTTCTCCAAATTAAGTGTCTACCATTAGTAACTTTGTTATTAGTGAAAATACAAAGTTGTTTGAATTAGCAAACTAGTAGCATTTTTAACGCTGGTAAAAATGAGAAATAAAAAAAACAATTGAGAGTCGTTATTTTGATTTTTTTCAGTAAAATAACATTTTTTTAAATGGAAACCCCTGTATATTATATTTTTTTCTGTTAAAGCATCAAATTTTAAACAAAAAAGCTTACAATAACTTTTCTCCTAGGTTACAAATTGTTGAAGTTATGGCCTCCAATCTGAAACAATTAAATTGTATCGACAAACTTTATTTTCAACATCAACTTATAATCTTACAAAATACAATAACAATTTTTTTAAAGAAGATGCTCGAAAACACCACCTTGTTCTTCAATACATTTTTGGGCACGTTTTTCAACTGCTCGAACTGTCTTAAGTATGGTCCTACCATCTATCTGGGTTATCTTTTCCCTAACTGCAGTCTTTAACGCGTCAAGGTTATCGTACCTTCGCTTGTAAATTTGGTTCTTTAAGTAACCCCACAAGAAGTAATCAAGTGGGTTTAGATCTGGTGATCTGGGAGGCCACTGTATTGGGCCATTTGTTCCTATCCACTGATCATTAAAAGTAGTACTTAGAAAATGATAAGTACCTCTGGAGTTGTGGGCAGGTGCGCCATCTTGCTGAAAATGCAGATGATGTCTACTTATAAGATCCAATTCGTCTAAGAAATTAGTCAGAATTTCTGACATAAATTCCACATATCTTTCACCAGTTAGGGTTCCCTCATAAAAGAACGGGCCAACAATTTTTGAACCAATTATACCGCACCAAACGTTGAAACTGAAACGGACTTGTGGGCCTCTTGGATGTACTAACAAAAGATTTTCTCTTGACCAATAGTGGTGGTTTTTTCTATTAAACATTCCAGAATTTGAAAAATTTGATTCATCTGTCCATAAAAGGTAACGAAAGTTATTTACATTTTGGCGACAGAAGCTAAGATACCAATGGCAAAAACAAGTCTTCTCTCTGGATCCCCTGCCAAAAGCGTTTGAACTGGTCGGTACTTATACGGAATAAATTTGTATTTTTTTAAAATCCTTTGAACAGTACCATAACTGAAATTAGAGTCCTTGATAATATCTGCTATTGAATTCTCACGATAAGCTTCAAAATATCCAATAACTGCAATATCCGTGGCCTCGCTTATTATGAATTCTTTTTTGGCCCTTGTTTTACCAAAAACATTTTCGTTGCCCCTAAATTTTCGATAAAGTCTCAGAAAATATCGTTCAAACGGTTGAATGCGAGCGGGATATAATTCACTGTAGTATTCTCTTGCTCTCAAGGAGGATTTTCTGCACACTAAATAGCATTCTAACATATCACACTTTTCTTCATGGGAGAACATTTTTCTTTAAATTAATGACACAATAAAGCTTATAAACAAGTATTTACACTAATGTTTGACATTATTTGATTTTATCATTGTTTTCCAAAGCCTTCTAGTTGCGAGTATGTCCAGTTTAACAATTTGTCGCTTATCTTAATGCTGTCAAATCGCGAACGCCATGTTGTTTTCATAGCCGTCTTAATATTATAATACTGCAAATAATTAAAAATATTTATCGTTATTTTGACTTTATTTTTGACTTTAGCGGAAAAGTCATTATGAACTTTTTTGTTTAAAATTTGATGCTTTAACAGAAAAAAATATAATATACAGGGGTTTCCATTTAAAAAAATGTTATTTTACTGAAAAAAATCAAAATAACGACTCTCAATTGTTTTTTTTTATTTCTCATTTTTACCAGCGTTAAAAATGCTACTAGTTTGCTAATTCAAACAACTTTGTATTTTCACTAATAACAAAGTTACTAATGGTGGACACTTAATTTGGATAACCCTGTATTACCAGTCGCGTGGAAATGTACGACTACCCATATGGTAATGTAACATTTTAGGAAAAATATGTATAGGCACTTTTATTGTCATTTTTTGGATGATGTTTCTACCCTAGAAATACTATCACACTGTATATGCACGAAATTCAAATTCCGGGAATTGCACATTATTTACTCCACATCGGAACCCAACGACCGAAAAGCAATCCAACGCCTCTCGCGGTCGGTCGGTCTCGTTTTCTTTTTCTTATTCGTTTCCGACCCACAAAACGGCTCGACTACCACCCATCGGGCCGCCCCCCATTTTCGCTGCATCAAACAGAGCTTGGCCCAACAAATCTCGAATGAACTAGAGAACACCTAGTTTTTAAAACTCGTTCAACAAACAAAAAAAATACCATTTTACACAGTGTACATGTTTCACTTACACATGGATTTGGTGTGGACTTGCATACGAAATAAGAAAACACCATCTATTACCAGAATCGAACACTGCAACAGTGTATAGCAGCTATCGGTTGGAACTGTAAAGATCTCGGATAAAGGATAATTGCTATGCTTTTTCCGTTGTCCACCTGAGACCAAGCCTAGAACGTGCTGATGAGTTGTCAACAAGCACGAAACGGCTACCCATGGCTGGCTATCTTTTGTCAGATGGACGCATGTTTAGTGGACGTGCATTTTTTGGATTATACTACCGTACTTTTTCGTGTATCTCAGTTCTAATAGATGTAAAGTTTGGTACAAAATTTACCAAAAATTTTTTTTGGAGATGAGGCCCTATAGCATTCATTCTAAAGAATACATAAAACCTTCTGTACAGTTTCTTTTACGACAAGGTTCACATTTGGCTAGTTAGACTGACGTGACGTTTCTAGATCAGCAGATTCCCGATTTTTTCTCGTGTTGCTCGTGCTGTGTTCGGAAAAGTGACTGGATCATTACAATTTGAAAAAAGAGTTTTGCTGAATTTCACAATCTATGAATCCTTCAAATGAACTCTTGACTACGTCTTAAAATATATCAATAAAGTTTTACTTCTTTTTGAATCTAGTCTCTTCTAAGAAAATTTTTGATTGCGTTCAAAATCAGAACCGTAAAAAAGATAAGGTCAAGTTTGGGGCAGTTTTTTTGGTCATAATACTGGTACCATTTGACAGGCCTTACAAAGTTTCTTCAAAACCCAGTGATCTGATGAACGCCACAAAAAATGTACCTACCATGCCATATCTGTAAATTATTATTCCATTGTTTTAGTGATTACAGAACTTCTTGACTTGACTGAAAAATTGAGTGGCCTGTTTGTATTTTTAGAGATACGAGGGATGTGTTTTAAGTTTTGTATAAAGAAACATAGTAGGCCGCGCCAATCGAACGTCAGTACTGAATCTTAACCTCATTCTTTAGTAAATTTAAATTCAAAGTTTCACAACAATACGTACAGTGTTCTCACTACAGTGAATTTTTAAGTGCCACCAAGTCATTAGAAAAATGGAACTCAACCGAGAACATTTTCGCGCCATAATTTATTACAACTTTCAGAGACAATTACCGCAACAAGAATGCCTTGCTGAGTTACTGTCTGTTTTCGGTAAGGAAGCGCCACATCAGTCGACAATTTCCTGTTGGTATGGAGAATTGAAACGTGGACGGCTGAGTGTTAGCGAACTTATCATTGAAGATAGACATGTGACATATAGCGAGATTGAGGCGCCCTTGAAGATCTCAAAGACCTCAATTCAAAAATTTTACATGAATTAGGAGTAAGAAAATTATTTTCTCGCTGGATACCCCACCTGTTGATTGAAGAGCAGAAAGCAGCCGGGTTAATTGGTGTCAAAAAACGCTAGACCGTTTGAATTCTGGAAATAAAAAAAATGTGTATAGCATTTTTAGTGGTGATGAATCGTGGATTTACTGTTAAGAACCAGAAAATAAACGACAGTCGACTCTTTGGGTGTTCCAAGGTGAAGAAAAGCCAACACATCCGTTCTCTAAGTGTTTCGAAAAAGATGGTCGCGACATTTGTGTCAAAAGCGGGTCATATTGCAACAATTCCTCTTAATGAGCAAATAACTGTTACTGCGGATTGGTATACCACCATTTGTTTGCCAAAAGTCATCACCCAGCTTCGAACAATCAACCCTGAAAGAAGAATCATCCCCCCCCCCCCACCAAGACAATGCAAGCTCGCACACGGCCCAAAAAACAAGGCAGTTTTTAACGAAAGAAAACGTGGAATTATTGGACCATCCTCTATATAGTCCCGATCTAAGTCCTAACGATTTCTTCACTTTCCCGAAAATTCAAGAGTGCGTGGTCAAAGGTTCCAGTCAACAGAAGAAGCAGTTGACGCGTTCAAAAATGCCGTTTTGGTTCTGCCAGCAAACGAGTCGAATAAGTGCGTCGAAAATTGGTTCGAGCGCATGTAGATGTATATATATATTAATCTTCGTGGAGAATACTTCGAAAAACAATAAAGTCATTTAAAACTACCTACCGTGTTGTTTTATTTCCATATGCAAAACTTAAAAGACATCCCTCGTATATACGCGCGAAAAATAGGTATATAATATTTGCAGTATAGCAAAAATTTGTCATATACTACCTCAATAATAGTTTAAAAAAACTAAAAATCACGCTTTTATTGCTAACCAAACTAAAAAGTGGAAAATAATTTTTAATTACAGAACGGTGTATATTTCAGTAGTAGATTGTTCAACAATCAATCATAATTAATGACCTCTTCTTCGTATTCTAATCATTTCATTTAAAGCTTCACATGGGGTTTTTCCTGTTAACTTTCATCAATCAAGTTCTTCAATACGAATACCGTCTAAAGATCTTAGGCGACTAAGTGCTACATAAGCTAATTTATCAATCCTGGGGGTCCTAATAAGGAGAATAGAAAACTGTTGCACGTTCGCGAAGATTCAAATTAATCAAACTTCTAGATATTGGTGAAAATTATGCTCAAAGGTTACGTTACATAGATACAGGCTAATAAAAGCGTGCTAAAAAGCATCTTATGTTTAAAAAAAGTGATTATAATGGTTTTCCAATTGTCAAATTATCGTAGAAGACTCCATATAAATGGATAAAACAATGAAACGCAAATAGAAAGAAAAATATCAAGCTTATTTAAGTAGACAGATTCGTCTAATGTTTTTCAAGGTCCCCCCCTTTTCGTTTTGGGTACGCCCTTGGGCAGTGTTGCCAATAACTGATTTATACATCCTCAGTAATTTTAGAAAAAATGAACGAATTTAATCCCATTACTGACAAAAAACTCAGAGCTGATTCAAGCAGATTCTCTGCGTTCGCGCTTCTAGCTAGCATGTGCGGATTCTGTGGTCTAACCAGCCAGTCTTCTTTTTCGTGTTTCGGTCTCCAGTGCACCTTGGCTGGCCGGCTGTTGGCCACCGCTTTGTCTCTGCTTCTTTTAAATAGCGTCTTTAGTGAGCTGCTAAGTGGTTGTTTGACGAACAAAACGCGAGTTAAAACCGAACGGCCAAACGGAATTCTATGACGATACGAAAGAAAAAAATCGTCAAGTAGGTTGACGCAGTACGCTCGGTGGGGAGCGTGAGCCCAACATAATATATACAGGGTGGCCGATATGTAACTAGCTTTTGTATCTCGAATATTTGTGAAATGAAATAAAATACGTAAATTGTTTTCATCTTAATTTTTTATTGAAACTGTGTGTGAAAGATAGTATCAGACACATGTCCGCCTCTAAAAGCCGTGCAAATCTGAGCCCTCTTGATTACATTTTCCATCATGTTTTGATAGGTTTCGGGAGGAATATTTTCAATAGCTTCCGTTATATTGCTCTTCAGCTGCTGTATAGTATTTTGTTTGTTGGCATAAACCCAGTTTTTTAAAAATTCTAATAAAAAAAGTCAGGATCCTTTAAATCCGGTATCCTTGGGGAAAAATTAAATGTCCCTGAAATATTGTTCGCAAAAGATTCATTGCTTCCCTAACTGTCTGACGAGTTGCTCCATCCTGCTGGAACCACATGTTTTGCAGATTAAATTTTTGGATTTAAGGAGCCAGACCTGCAGCGTCTTCAAAAAAGTAAAGTAAAATGACACCTCCATACCAAACACCGCACAAAACTGTGACTTGACGAGCATTTAGGTGGTCATTGGTGGATGACACGAGGGTTTTCTAATGCCCACATACGACAATTCTGCTTATCAACAAATCCGTTCATATGGAAGAGGGCTTCATCGCTAATTATCAGTTGCCGTTATTTTAGCTGCAAAATTGCATGACTGTATTGTCGGCAACCTTCATGGTCACTAGGCTGTAGTTCTTGGGTTAACTGAATTTTGTATGGTCTTTTTTAAGACTGTGCATAATGACGTGCGACGAATACCCAGTTCTTGAGAACGATGTCTGGTAGACGACTCAGGGCGCTCCACTACACTTTCACGAACTCTCCCGATATTTTAATAATAATAATAATAAAATGTCTTTATTAGGCACGGAAGTCTAAGTAGCTTTTGGCTACTCTACTTAACCTACCCAAATAATAAATGAAAACATCACTTAATCAAGCGAAAATTTGACAAGCAGCCAAAGACGCCTCAAAACAAACGAACTTGATAGGTGGCTGACATACATACACGTATACATATATACACATATGTAGGGTCGCGCATCGAAAACGAGACAGACGCATTTATTGGCAGCTCAGTTTTTTTTTTTGGAAAAACGCTCAGACCCGTAGATTTTGTTTTCGAGGGGGACACAAGCTTGGCAAAAAATCACGTTAACACTCCTGGGCGGGGGTGACACCAACCCTAAAATCATCAATGGAAAGGGGGGTCGAGTGATACCTTATTTTAAAGGTCTTTGAATTCCCTTTATAATGATGTAAAATACATGAGCTTGTTCAGTAGTTTTGAAGATTTATTGATTTAAAGCTTAAAGTAGATTTTAATAGGTATGGTATATCTGAAGTCACTTGAAATAGCATAAAAACCTTTGGTCGGCGCGTCCTTTGTAATTTCATGACGTATCATAGGCGGGCGGATTTATAGGAGGCAAAACACAATATTCATTTTCTTTTTCAATAATATGCCTAGAACACTGCTTCCATAGGTCCTGTGGCAGCAATATGAGATACTGCATCTCTTATTGTGGCCAATAGCGATTCACTTAATTGAGGGGTCTGATTATGTTTTCTTACTTTTTTTTTTAAAGCAGCCCAGACCAACTCAATCGGGTTAAAAATGCAGTAATAGGGAGGTAGACGTAATACTTCATGGCCATTTTGCTGAAGCAGATTGTCAACAATATACTCTTTTTCAAATTTTTGTCTTTTAATAAGATCCAATAATATGGCTTTGGTTGATTTTGTGGCATTTCCATTCCCTTATCCTTCATAAAATCAATAATGCCTTGTTTTTTTGTGCCTGTATTCGGAATTTTGTTTTTCTATCGGGAATGGTAAGGCGCATTGTCCATAATAATCACTGAATTTGGGGAAATGTTTGGTATTAACTGCTGCTCTATCCACTTTTCAAATAAGTCGGAGGTCATGTCCTCATGATAGTCGGCACATGATTCTTTGATATTTTTGGCAGATAACAGCAAGGCATTAGGTATAAATCCATTTTCACTGCCAGCATGGAGAATAATGATTAGTTTTCCACGGTTGCATGGTGCATTTAAAATGCACTTGTTGCTGTCGTCAACCCAGCCGTACTGCACAACATCATGGGTATCATACCACGTTTCATCCAGGTAAATCAGATTTCTTTTCTGCTCTCTATAGATTTTAACTTTGTGCAAAATTCTTGGCGCAATTCAACGATTCGAGACGACTCCATAATCACCATTCTTTTATCTAACTTTTTGTATTGAAAACCACACAGTTTTACAATACAGTGCAGTGAGTCTAAGCATTTGTAATTATAAAAATCTTCAGGATAATCTTTTAATTTATCCCGTATCATTTCCAACGAGGGCACCAAATTTTCTTTATGAAATCCGTATATTATACGACGAATATCTTCCTGAAAACCCACGTCTATTCTTTTTAATTTTTGCCCTATGCGCTTTCTGTGGAAGGAATGGTTGACTGCATCTCCCCTTTTTATAACCCGATAAATGGTAGACCGACTGATTTTTGTCAGGATACAAATTCTGTTTAAAATTTGATTTTGCGAGGAATCTGGATTTTCGTTTTTCAGACAATCATACATACCTATTTAGGATTACTCTTTGGGTCTGTTCCTCTAAATCTTTATGAAAGAATTCTGCCTGCACAGGTTCATCAACCATCTCCTCGTGGCTTGGAGCATTTTCCCAAGGTCTCCAAAGAACCATATTTAGGACACACAAGAACAATCAATACAACAATTAAATCAACAAGTAAACTGAGTATTCAAAAGTCAAAAACATACAAACTAATAAAATCTATGAAAAAACACGGACAGACTAAAGAAAACACGTTTATTCACCGCTACACGGCACTGGCTAAACTGTTTCAATTTTCAATAGCCACCTGCACTTGTTCCGAGCTCTGAAATACACGCTTTCTCATTGGCTATGTCCACGCATAGGCGTGCTTTACTCCACGTGGACCGGTGAAACTGCCTTTGATCTTATACGGGGGATATTTGCTGCGAATTTTGGCGATTTTTGCAGCAACAGAGCGTGGTAAATATAGATATATAAAACGCACCCGGTATTTCACAGTGTTTCAAGTGACTTCAGATAAAGTATACATCAGATTAGTTTGTACTACTTTCAGAAGAAATTTGACTAAAAGAATTTACTTAATAAGTAAATGCTTCTCTTCACTACGCCCATGGTTTGTTTATCATTTTGTTGTTGAAAATAGCTTTTGGAGCGTTTTTTTTGTGGCAAAAAAGTTATTTCTTGAAGAAAGCTGAGGAAATATCCCGTACTTATTTTAAACAGGAATTGAGTACATAGTTTGCGATTGATTTAACCAAACTTTGTTGCTAAAATAACTTGTAACGCTTTATTACATAGATTAACCATGGTATATTCCACAGCAGAAAGAGCTGAAGTTATCGAAATATTTATATTTAACTTTGTCAAAAAACGACTAATGAAAAATCTTCAAAAACTGTTGCTAGTCAATGATGTAGACGGAACTTTGTTTTATAGGTAAATCGGGTACGCAGAACACTTGAGAGCAGAACTTGAAATACATAACAACGGTTATAGGCTCACCCCCACTCTGTGAGTTCACCATCCTGTTTCCAGTCTTCATGGTTATAGCTTTTATATATACAGTAATGGACAAAAGTATATAGACAAATTAATATTGCGTTGTATTTCTTTTTTAACTTGTTTTATTGATACACCAACCTGTATACATAAATAAATTCATTAGACTTCCTCCAAAATAAAAATTAATTGAAAAAAACTGGAACTCTGAAGGACAAAAATATATAGACAAAGCAAAACAATTATAGAAAAAAGAAGCAAAGTTCATTGAATTATAGAAAACCAACCATGTTTGTGTTAATATTTGTAGCATAACCATTATTATCAATCACCGCCTAGCATCGTCTCAGCATAGAAGTTTCTTGATATAAGATTCATAAATCTGTCTCCACTTTGGCTCTAAAGCGGCAAAAAATTCATCCTTGTTTGAATAATTTTTATCACGTATTTGCTTATCTAAGTATTCTCATACATTTTCAATGGGGTTTATATCGGGAGACTGTGAAGGCCATTTGAGAACTGACATTTTTTCATCCAGAAAGAATTTCTTTGCGAGATTTGAAGTGTGCTTCGGGTCATTATCTTGCTGGAAGATTGATCTTAAAGGCATATTGTCTTCCGTATAGGGTAACATGAAATACTTTAGTATGTCTGCGTATACAAACTTATCCATAATGCCATCTCCATGTTTGACAGTGGCAAAGTGTACTTGGGGTTCAATCTTTGTCCACTAGGTCGTCTTACGTAATGAACACCATCTGATCCAAACATATTGAACTTGGATTCGTCACTGAAACATACCCTCTTCCAGTCACAGATGCTCCAATCAAGATGCAACCGTGCAAATTGTGATCGGTCCTTACGGTTTTTCCTCGAGATTAGCGGCTTCTTACTAGGGCGACGTGCAAATAACTTTAAATCTGGAAATTTGCTCATGTACAGCCCATCCCAAAAAAGGATCTAAAACCGACCCTTACAACTACAGGTCTATAGCTCTGCTTTCTGTTATCAGTAAAGTGATGGAGAGGTGCATAAATCGCGAGCTTCTGGACTACCTCGAACGTCACAGCTTGATTAGCGACAGGCAGTATGGTTTCCGGCACCAACGATCCACAGGGGACCTCCTAGCTTACGTCACGCAACTGTGGAGTAAACTCATCCAGTCTCATGGTGAGGCTCATGTCGTTGCTCTTGACATCACGAAAGCGTTCGATCAGCTGTGGCACGCTGCCCTCTTGAGCAAACTTCCATCCTACGGCCTCCCAGAAAAGCTTTGCAGATGGGTGGCTGACTTTATCTCAGGCTGCAAGATATCCGTCGTAATTGACGGATTCTCCTCTTCATCCCACAACGTCAACGCGGGTGTTCCCCAGGGATCGGTCTTGGCTCGAACACTGTTTCTCTTACATATCAACGACCTCCTTTCCTGCACGATCAACCCAATCCACAACTTCGCTGATGACAGCACTCTACATGCAGGAATTCAGAGTGACAAGCCGATCTCTGCCGCTGAGCTGGAAAAAAGAAGACTAGCGACGACTTCTTCTCTGACAAGAGACCTGGAGGCTATCACTGCTTGGGGACGCAACAATCTTGTACAGTTCAATGCTTCCAAAACACGGTACTGTACTTTGACGAACAAAAAGCGTCCTAGCGCTCATACAGTTTCGATGGACGGTCGAGTTCTACCAAAGAGCCATTCATTTCGGCTGGTCGGAGTCCAGATCACCGAGGACCTGATCTGGCACGAACACATCTCTTCAATAGCTGCAGCTGCTGGGAAAAAGCTAGGCTATTTGTTTAGGGCTAAGAAGTACTTTTCTCCGCATGACCTTCTCACTCTATACAAGGCCCAGATAAGGCCTAGCCTCGAGTATTGCTCACACATTTGGGGTGCTGCCGCCCCGACTACATTGTCCATGCTCGATGCTGTCCAGAAGAGGGCGGTCCGACTGATCGATGACTCTTCTCTAACAGACAGTCTCGGGACTCTTTCGCACCGGCGGGCCGTCGGCGATCTAGCTCTTTTCTATCGCTACACCAACGGGCTTTGCTCCTCAGAGCTCTCTTCCATGATGCCGCCGCGCGATGTGCCTGCCAGACAGACCCGCCTGACTTCGGCGTCCCATCCTAACCGTGTCAAACTTCGTACATCCAGAACTGGCCGATACGACCGCTCCTTTGTCCCGAGGGTGTCTAGATTGTGGAACAAACTACGGGGAGCTTTTCCCAGTTCTACTAACCTTAGGCAGTTCAAAAATCGTATTAACAAAATTTCTTTGGGATCATCATAGCAGCCGCGGTGTTCCGGCATTTAGGCTTCTGCCTGCGCGGCTGTTTCGATATAATAAAAAAAAAAAAATCATTTAGTCTTCTACTTATAGTTTTCGTAGAAACACTGATAATTTTATTTTATTTTTAATTTATTTTTTTTGGAGGGATCTTTGGAAGAAATTACTTTTATTTATCTAACTGATCTAGCATTTAGTTTTCTAGCCGACCACTTCTCTTAGAGGCTTCCAAGATACCTTTTTGTTTAAATTTGTTCAATACTGCCCAAACTGCTTTACGCTTCAGCTTCAAATTTTTGGCAATGTCGACCTGACGTTGACCATTTTTGTAAAACTCAATGATCTTAGTTTTCACATCGAAAGGAATTTCTCATCCACGCGACATGGTCTTAAAATCACTCAATTTATTCCACAATACTTGATGAACCCAAATTTATCTATATATTTTTGTCCCTCATAAAAAAGTGCTTATATTCAGACTTGTAATGTGTTCATTGCAGATAATGTAAAAACAAGGAATTTAGTTTTTATACTAATAACGCATTTGTTTATGGAGCAATCAAGTATGAATTCGTTTTCTAAAGATATTTAGATTTAAGATTTAAGTATTCATATTTGTTTATATACTGTTGTCCATTACTGTATATCCAGAGAATCTGTGAATTTGGGATCTGAAGATGCAAAAATAGACTTTGAGAAAGTTCAAGTTTTGTGCTTTCACACTTATTTTGTACACGGGTTGAAAATTGGGAGTTTTGAGTTGTATGGGGTTAACTGTTGCAAATGATGCAACGTTGATATCAGTGAAAGACTTTCTGTTATGGCATTAAGACGTTGATGTTATATATTTTCCAAACATCTGCTATTAAACCAGGAATATTATAGATTCGTTTTATATCGTTTGAGATGTAGATTTTTATGATACAACGTACTTAAGTGGCATGGTCTACCGCAAAAGGTTAGTCGAACTGGCGATAATTTCCTTGGGTAGATTGTCCCACAATCTCGCGATAACTTATTGACAAAGGAGCGGTCGTATCGGCGAGTTCTGGATGTACGAAGTTCGGCACGGTTAGGTTGGAAGGCCGAAGTCATTATGGAGGAGAGCTTTGAGGAGTAAAGCCCGTTGACATAGCTGTAGAAGAAATATCGTAGGTGGTAGACGGTCTCTGACTGTCGAACGTGGAGGTACCACCCGGCGGATCTCGTAAGCGGAGCCAGAATGTGTGCATGTTACATGCACACGTGTTCCCTCGCCAGAGTCCGTGTGGCGTTCCCCCTTTCCCCTGTATCCCCCTATAGCCCCACGGTACCCAATGGGTGTTTAGGCCTTAGGCCTTCGTGGTAGTTGGAGTATAAAAAAAAGAGAGCTAGATCGCCGAGTCTGTCCGTTAGAGAAAAGTCATTGCTAGTCTGTTCCTCCTGCAGCTGACCGGCCGAGATCGACTTGTTATTCTGAATTCCATCTGTTTTCTATGTCCAAATCGCATGCACTTATCTGTTGTGACAACTACAGCAAGTTTTCGCTTCCACAAAATCGATATGCCTTATCGCCCCAGTAGCATATTTTCTTGCGAAAAGATGGGGGCAGTTCAAATAAATCACTCAACAGACATGCGAAGAGGAAAAAGCCCTGACAGTGTGTTGATCAATTTGGCAAAAAGGAGCGTTTTATTTGGCAGGGTTAGAATAAATCATATGTATCTTGGAATGAATCTCTCCCGCACTGAGTCGGTGTTGTCCTGGAAAATCTTTCCAAACTATCAGCTTATAAAAAACGGCCAGGAATTATGGAATCGATAGTGCTCGTCGAAGCTGCGCGTATGCCTTTCTGATTGCTGTTGGAGATTTTGCAGAGCAAGGCCGCGCAGAAAGATTACTAGGTAATTTGAAAGTTTATGGATTCTACATAAAAAAGGTTAGTTGATTAGTTGGAAATACGTTTATTCTCTAAGATCATTCTTATAAGTCGAAGTCGGAGATTCCACGTTGATATCTGGGGACGATAACCATACTTCCTGTCGTTAACCAAGCTGCGATGTTCGAGATACTATAGAACTTTTGGAAATGTAGTCTGAATAAAGCTAGTTTCATAGCTGAATCGGGTGACATGGATATCACAAAGCATCTAAAAGTACACAATTTCAAACTCAATAATCTTAGCGTCAGAGTAATGATTCCACAGCCTATAGAATAGGATAGAACAGACGTAATAAATGAAATCATTAAATTCCAGAATATTGTTTATATATTATATGTGTAAATTAGTGTAACACAGGGCATTTTCACACCCACCCTACTTATGTAAGGCTGGGCGTTAACGGTCATTTGATCGAGGATTTGTCCTTTTTGCCAAAAATATTGTGTGTATTTTCTATAATACAGTAAATATAATGTTTTTTTTGTTTTTGTTTTTTGGCAAACAAATGTATTTTGAGTTTTGAATTTGAATTTGAATTTATTACCCATATGATGTAATACGTGATATACAGGGTGGCGCATCGAAAACGAAACAGAAGCATTTACTGGCAGCTCAGTTTTTTTTTTTTTTGAAAAACGCTCAGACGCGTCGATTTTGTTTTCGAGGGGGACACAACTTTGGCAAAAAATCACGTTAGCACGTGCAGCCCCCTAAGCGGGGGTGACACCATCCCCAAAACCTTAAATGGAAGGGGGGTCGAGTGATACCTTATTTTAAAGGTCTTTCAATTCTCTTTATAATGATATAAAATTAATGTACTCAGTTCAGTAGTTTTGAAGATGTATTGATTTAAAGCTTAAATAAAACTAATACATCATCATTAGTGGAGATCAATACATTTGGCAGCAAAGTAATTTAAAAATGAAGAACGAACTGACCCGTTAGGCAAGTAAATGTTGAAAATGGCCACCATGACTCTCCATGCGATAATGAAGATTTTGGTCAAAACGTTGACGCACATTTTGCAATATTTGAGGAGTAATTTGAAGGCACTCATTCACAATTCTTTGTCGCAGGTCTTCTAATGATGTTGGCTGAGTAGCATAATTTTTGCTTTTTAAACTTGCCCCAAAACCCCCACTTCTATTGCTTCGTTCCTTATGGGATTTTCAATGTTGCGTTTTTTATTGGCGACTGACCCAGTTTCCCGAAATTTAGCTACAAGTTCTAGAACATATTTTCGGCGCACTTTACTGCTCTCATGTCGCTCATTAAATATTTCTGCTGTTCTATTAGCGCACTGTTTATTTCCGAAAAATATTTCGATAATTTCATCTCTTTCTGCTGTGGAATATACCATGGTTAATTTATGTAATAAAGCGTTAGAAGTTATTTTAGCAACAAAGTTTAATCAAATCAATCACAAACTATGTACTAAATTCCTATTTAAAATAAATACGAGATATTTCCTTATCTTTCTTCCAGAAATAACTTTTTTGTCACAAAAAACGATCCAATAGCTATTTTCAACAAATGATAAACAAACCATGGACGTAGTGAAGAAAGGCATTTACTTATTAAGTAAATTCTTTTAGTCAAATTTCTTCTGAAAGTAGTACAAACCAATCTGATGTACCTATTAAAGTCTAATCTTCAAAACTACTGAACTGAAGCTCATCTATTTTACATCATTATAAAGGGAATTGAAAGACCTTTAAAATAAGGTATCACTCGACCCCCCTTTCCATATAAGATTTTAGGGTTGGTGTCACCCCCGCCCGGGTCGTTTTCGTATATCATCTTCGTTAAGTGCACTTTGGCAGGTCAAAAAGTCGTTCATCAACACATACAAATAACACGATAATAACGTTTGAACAAAAAGAAGAAGTGAAACATGGACAAGAGACGACAAAATGTTACAAAGGACATGTGAAATGTTTCTGGACCAAAATATTTTAGTTTTTCAGCAATGAATCCGCGCGTTTTAGTGTATCTGGTAATATGTTCCAATAGTAAATGTCGGCATACCCGGGAGACTTCTTGAAAAACATGCAAGAAAAATTGTCAACGTTTCTTATACGTCTGGTATAATGGTCATGAGTATTATGATGCCTTTTGGTAGTAGCTAAATATACTAAGTGACATATAAATCCGAACACCCAGTTTAAATGGTTTTATTTCAGTAAAAGTTGGTGAATGTATTTATCTTACTGTAAATAACAAGTGAACAAAATTTCAGCCTTATCAGTTGGACATTCCGGTTTTTATACTGCTTTTTTTTAATTCATTAACGCTCTAAAAATGAATATTTCAGCCGCAGTAAAGAATCAACGTTGGCGGATTTTGGTTCTTGACATCCTTTACGATCGGTTACGATGCCTAGAGTACGGAGACCTGTACGATTTCGTCAACTTAGTGAGTTTGATAGGGGCCGTATAGTGGGACTTCGGGAAGCTGGACTTTCTTTTCGGGCAATTGCCGTTAGAGTGCAAAGAAGTGTAGACACTGTGGTTAGGTGTTGTCAGGCATGGCTTCGAGAAGGCCGTACGCAAAGAGCAAGGGGCACTGGACGCCGCCGTAGAACAACAGACCGTGAACATCGCCGCCTAAGATTATTGGCCTTAAGGGACCGTTTCTCCACTACCAGGTCCATTGCAAATGAATGGTTTGCAGAACACGGAAGACCTATTGGCATGCGAAGTGTTTACCGACGAATGAGAAGTTTTGGCTTGTTTTCATACCGGCCATACTGGGTCCTCGCTTTAACTCGAGAACACCGACGTAATCGCCTTGAGTAGTGCAGACAACGGTCACTCTGGGATCAGGAATGGAACAGTATTGTCTTTAGTGACGAGTCTCGATTTTGTTTAGGCATGCACGATGGTCGTGCCAGGGTTAGAAGGTGACGTGGTGAAAGGAGGAATCCACAGTTTTTTGTTGAAAGACATGTTCATCACACTGTTGGAGTTATGGTTTGGGGTGCTATAGCTTATGGTTTCAGGTCACCTTTAATCTTCATCAGAGGTAACATGAACGCGCAGCTTTATATCCACGAAGTTCTAGAACCCAATCTTTTACCCTATCTTGACACCCTGGCAGATCCAACTTTCCAACAAGATAATGCCCGACTACATGTTGCAAGAGTCACAATAGACTTCTTTCAACATGATGATGTCACATTGTTACCATGGCCACCAAGATCTCCCGACTTATCCCTAATTGAGCACGTGTGGGATATGATGGGTAGGAGATTGCTCAATTTGCAACGTCCTCCTCAGACTGTAGAAGCACTTCGAGAGGAGTTGGTGGTTGCCTGGAATGAGATACCACAGGAGGACATTGACCACCTGATCAGAAGCATTCCTAGGCGCGTTGGAGAATGCGTAGCACATCAGGGTGCATCCACACATTATTAAAGGTCATAGGGCTTTAAAGCAGTGCCATCATTTTGAAATTTTTATCATTTACTTATTATGCTTCATTAAGTACTTATACAAAATTTTATTAAAATAAAACCATTTAAACTGGGTGTTCGGATTTATATGTCACCTTAGTATAGATATGTTCACACAACTGTTAATATACTGTTATTAATAATGGCGTACGAAGTTTAGTTAGAAACTGATACGTCGTCAAGTACTGCGAAAGACTACAGAGGAATAGAGAAGAATTGTCAATTTATGCAATATCGGCAGTAATCGCTTCGTCTTGGGAATGTTCGTAATCATAAAACAATAAAATCCCGGACAGCATAAAAAGGAGCAACGTCGTCGTAAAAGAACGACGTTGGGTCAATGGAAATGACGTGCTCAGCCGGACCTTGTGCGTATCTGCTAATTTTATGCATCATAAAATCCGTATAGTCGGATAGCCGGAGAAGATCGGCGTCCTAACGTATGGGATACGTCACGCGAGATGCAAGGTGCCAGATAAAAGCTTCGTCAGGAACAGCTGGAGATTTCCTGGAATTTTATTCGAGCCCGGTCACGTCACATGGACCGGCCGTTTTGACGGGTCTTTCCTCCTTCGTGTCACCTTGCATAAAAATTTTACGGTGTTCTTTTCGTTTCAGCACTTTGTATGGGTACGTCTCACGACAAGAACGACGCTTGTTTTGAAGGGTAATATGCAGGATGAAGGAAAAAATGTCCGTTCACATTTTTGAAATACGGATTTATTTATTTATAGAGGGTGCGCCAAAATTGACGCACGTCTTGAAACACAGTTTTGAGTCTTTGGATTGTTATTTTTTATTGAGCAACGAAGCACTTAGGATAGGGTCATGTGTGGAATATCAAATCGGGCAAAAAATGACACCTACACGGCTTAGCTGGCACATACGCACTCTTTTGTCGAAATTTTTCATGTCCTTTCTGCATAATGGTGGCTAAATTAAATAACCCCATAAGAAGAAATCTAATGGTGCTAAATCACAATACACGACCAGGAAATTTGTCATGCAGTAACTGAATTTTTTCACTGACTGTATGGCATGTTGAAACCACATATTGGACACATCCATAGCATTCAATTTCGGCAGAAAGAACTGTGTTATCATGTCGCGATATCGAGTTACCGCTTCACCAGCCTCATTTTTAGAGAAGTAAGTAATGATTTGTTTTTCGACAATCACACGTCGGTGCTCCGAATCCCAAATACTTTTTCTGTAGGACTTTTATTACATTTTTTTCTTGAGAAATCACCTTCTTTCGTAACAGTGTATATGTGGTTGAAATTTGTTGGATAAGTTGTGAAACGCCCTGTAGAGTTCATTTGAACCACATTCAAATCATTGGCCGATATTGATTCAAACATCACCAATCTAGAACCCGGCCCAAGGAAAATGTATTTTTCTTGCAACTTCGAGCGAAAATCCAAATATGAAGCTCTTTAACAAAATTTTCGCCGTGGAAACGAGATTCCGTGAACCGTTAGCGCGCCATGAACGAAAAGGATTTGATAAGTAAACTTTATAAAATATGGATCTAAAATGGATCAGTAGGTAGATAGAAGTTCGTGCCAGTGTTTTTGTTATGCCAGGGAAACTTTGCGAAGTTGGGAATATTCCTCGGCAAGAAGTTTGTGTTGAGGCAATGTTCTTGTTTCAGTCAGAATTTTATACTTTTATGGGGGGTTGAAACTGCGGTTGCTCCGATTTCTTCGAATGACGGGGAGAAAGGAAAAAATCAACATCATTTGAATAGAGATAGATCAGGGTAATAACCGAAAAAGACCGGACAGTTGCAGACACACCAAAACGATGGTCGTTTCAGATACTATAGCGATATGGGTGATATACGGTATTTGAGTTTTCATTGTCTACTATACAGGGTTTCAGTTTCAGTTTATTGTTGCATAACTTTAAGATTCGATAGAACTTTTAAAATTAATGCATAAAGCCTATATAAACATGGGTCGAAAAATGCGTGGCTTCCGAAATACAGGGTGTTTAAATTTACTTTCTAAAATAGTTTTTTTTTAAATATTTCGAACAATATTTGATGTATAACAGTGAAAATTGGTATACTAGGGTTTTTTTTGGTACGACAAAACGAACCATAGTTTTACTGTAGCCGCTAGAGGGCGCTCTCTACTGTACCTGTAGGGTATTAAAATGACCGAAAAATTTTTCTTAGTGCAATTTTTTGCTTTTTGAATAAAAAACTGATTCTTCGCACTTTTCAAAATAAAAAAGCTCTCCTGTGAGTTTTCGTTATAGTTAGCCGTTTTTGAGATATTTCGATTTTTAAGGTTCGATACATTATATTATTTTTTACATTTTTGATTCGGGCATTACAAGTAATTAAGATGATCGTTTAGATTGTGTTTTTAAACACAGCAATAATTCCTAACTCCAAATAAACACAAAAAACAGAATATTAATTTGTTTAATTTTCCAATATTATTTTTAACAATTTAAATTAATTATTTACAACTAAAATGCTATTGGATAGTTAGGACAAACATACAAAATCTAAAGTAGTTGCTCGAAATGTAAACCCAATTGTTCAATACACAATTCGCATCTACGAATGATCGAACGTGGTGTAGCATTATTCAAATAAGGCCTTATTTCATCACATGCATTCCTGATTCTATCTATTAGCATATCTCGTGTGGTTACGGGAGACTGGTACACTTTTTCTTTTAGAAATCCCCACACAAAGAAATCTAATGGATTTAGGTCAGGGGATCGTGGAGGCCAGGCGACTGGTCTTCCACGGCCGATCCATCTTTCTGGATAATTTTCGTCCAGCCAGTTTCTAACTATTCTCGAATAATGAGCTGGATAACCATCAAACTGGAACCAGGCCAATCTTCTAAAATCTAACATAACATCATCCCACATATTTGCATGTTCAGCCTTTAAAAATTCCAATAAGGTCGCAGCATTTAACCTTGCAGGCAAAAGGTAGGGTCCAAATAGTCGATTACGGTAGATACCAATTCAAAATTCATGCTGAAAATTTCTTTCCCGAACTGCATGCGGATTTTCCTGCGACCAAATATGTTGATTATGAAAATTTACCACTCCACGTCTAGGGAAGCATGACTCATCGGTCCATAAAACGTTACTTAAAAACTCCCTATTATTATCAGTTCTATCAAGAATCCACTGACAAAATGTGATTCTTCGTTCTCCGTCCCCTGGCTGTAGTCCTTGCACAGGTTGCAAATGGTAAGGACGTCTATGGTCATTTCTAAGAACACGATGAACATGGCTTGCTGAAATTCCCAAGGCACCAGAAACTCTCATAACATTTGTGGTCGGATCTCTATCAAACTCACGCAGAATCATACGGGTAAATCTGCGCTGACGAACATTTATGTTTCGATCCCTTTGGAGATTTCCAAAACCATTTTCAATTATTTGGCGATGCACTCTTACAAATACTGAGCGAGTTGGATGTCGTCTGTTTGGAAATCTTCGTGCGTATTCTCTGGCTGCTTCTGCTGCGTTTCCATTTACAAAGCCATACACAAAATGAATATCCGCTAAATCTTGATTGAAGAATAAAAATGGCATTTTTATAAAACTTACAAAAAAAAAAACAGGTAAAAGAAACTAAATTTCGTGCATTCACAATTGCAAAAAACGTTTCAGGTTTCAACAGACAACAAAACTAACTGTCAACTAATTGACGTTTAACCTTATTCTGCTTTCAATTTCAAAGATATTTACAGGCACAGCCTACTTCTAAAAATTATCGAGATACTGACTTTTTAACGTTATTTTACCATAAATAATTAAAAATGCATCGAACCTTAAAAATCGAAATATCTCAAAAACGACTAACTATAACGAAAATTCACAAGAGAGCTTTTTATGTTGAAAAGTGCGAAGAATCAGTTTTTTTATTCAAAAAGCAAAAAATTGCACTAAGAAAATTTTTTCGGTCATTTTAATACACTACAGGTACAGTAGAGAGCGCCCTCTAGCGGCTACAGTAAAACTATGCCCATGGTTCGTTTTGTCGTACCAAAAAATCCTTGTATACCAATTTTCACTGTTATACATCAGATATTGTTCGAAATATTTAAAAAAAACTATTTTAGACAGTAAATTTAAACATCCGGTATTTCGGAAGCCACGCATTTTTCGACCCATGTTTATATAGACTTTACGCATTAATTTTAAAAGTTCTATCGAATCTTAAAGTTATGCAACAATAAACTGAAACACCCTGTATATACAGGGTGACTTTGAAGTTGAGTCATTAATTTTCAGATAATGATTGTAGAAGGAAGATAAACCAAAATATGTGTGTAAAAATAAAAAAAAAATAAAAAAATTTTTTTACCTTGTTTTATAAAGTATCCTCCCGACAAGTATTTCAGTGCGGACCTGTATTTGATCGTGAGGTCCCCTGTGAGGTCTGAAGTCACCTGATTCACGAGCCCGTTGTACTACTATTAACAAAGGCACGAGGGGTTGGTTGCACTCGATTGGGAAACCGATCCGCATAAACATGTGCCATTTTTTATTTCGTTTGAGCACACGCGACTGACACTGATTGTATGTATAACTGAACTGAATAAAGTAAACATCGTTCCAAATTCTTTCGCTTTTTTGTTTCCGATGCGATGAACCGATAAGGTGGATTATATCCGTTGTTGCCAAACACGAGCACATGATGATATTGAGACAGGGCGGTACTCAAACTTCCAAAGGGCTATAACTTTGTTACTTTAATTTTACCAGAAAAATGGTAAAGGAAAAAAACATTTCTTTTGATCAGATCTACTCACTGTTAAAATAAATGACTCAACTTCGAAGTCACCCTGTATATGGGTGAATATCAGGTATTTGGGTTTTTAGTGGTACCTAAGAAAAATTACTCATTTCAGTTTCATATTCATTACCTCTTAAGATTATACTATTTGTGATGCATCTTTGACAGGACCAGATAGTTTTTTGATTTTTAGAGATTTTACAGCTACCAGGGGAAAATGCGTAGTCAGGGGAGTGACACTATACACAGGGTAGTGACAAACTGAGACAGAAGAGTGACAACTTCTCATGTGAATGATCTTAAAGGACACTTTATAAAAGAATATAAACATCAATAGGTAAATAAGTTCAATAGTTTTTTATTGAAAATAACAAAATCCTACATGTTCTAATAGTCTCTTAAAAAATAACATTTGGATCAACTGAGTGAACCCTGCTCACACAAGAACTAATATAAATAAAAACCACTATAGCTGTTTATATCTTGCAACTTAATATAGATAGCAATGTAGGTACCTGAGTAATAATAATAATAGAAATAAAATTATAAAAACTTAAAACAAAAAATTGACATAATACAGTCTTTGAATCGCAATCAGTGCTTATAAATAAAAAATTGTAGCTAGCATAAAAATAAAATTAACATAGGTATAACCCGATTTTTTATGAATTCGAGTAGATACTCATTTTTCGAATACAGGTAGGTATAGGAGTTCTGAATTTATAAAATAATCTATCTCCTCTCATTACTATATTTGGCACCGGCAGTCTCAGGAACCACTAATAAACGGGATTTTTTACGCATTTATGTATATTTTTCGTGTGCCTTTTTGCGAAAATATGTTATCAGTTGTATTAGGTAATACAAAGAGTATCCGCTTATTGTTATACCAGTACATAATACAGAGATTTGTTGATGTTTGCAGTGAAATTTGGGAATGGAACATGCCAGGGGAGTATACATTTTGTTAACTTTCAATCAGATTTTTCCTAAATCTTAATGGTTACCTCAATTTCGCCATATGTTCCAAATAAAGATTGACATCTTCCACTATTTGAATGATCTATTTCCACAATTTGTCCATTGGATTAAGATTTTTTTGCAGGAACATTGAATTCCCGAATAACTGATATTCACCCATATACATAGATTGAAAAACTTTCGAACAATCATCGTTACCGGGAGAACAATTTGGATTACACACTGTCAGACTGATGAAAGACTGGGTAAAATGCAGGAAATGCTTAGCACATCAAACAACAGTGGTTTCCATCAAAATTACATTTTTATAGTAGACTAGTTTTATTCTTAATACATATTGTCTTTGAAACATTATAACAATGCTTGAAATATCGACCAATACTTAAATCCGCTACGGTATGCGGATCATGTGCCTTGTGTGCAACGTTGAATTTGCGAATGAATAACAAACAATACCGTGAATCAAAATCGATTATGCCGCTGTTAAGTTAGTCACGGCTGATAAAAACCCATTTACCTCACTTGAGTGTACCCACCTCCTTTGTGTTGACACCCAAGCCCGATTTGTTAGCACTTTGCATACAGTCGAGCCTCATTCCGCTCTTTTTTATCGTTTCCCATTATTCATTCCACGCTAGAGCCTTACTGTTTTATTATCTCATTGAAATATGAGTATAAGAAGAAATAAAATTAGAATGACGTGCGACGTGTTGGTCATATCTGATCGGGATAATGTGCTTGCATTTCAAGGGACAATATGTAGACCGGTACAGGAATGTGCCTATTTTAATATTGATATATTTCAGCGTTCTTTCACGTACAGAGTTGCAGTTTTATACAATACTTTGAGATCTGAATTTAAAAACATGTCCCAAAATTGCGTGCAAAAACCTGTTAAATCTCAAATCAGTTTAGTCCATATACAGGGTGTTCCTTAATGATATGCGAATATTTAAGGGTGTGAATTAATGTTAGTTTGCTTCATAAACTATGGTCCAAAAATGTTTCCTTACAAAAACTCGAAGTGTTGAAGTTTTAGGAAAAAATGGAAATTGATTAATATTTTCAGAACCGCTTCAGATATACTAAGTGACATATAAATCCGAACACCCAGTTTAAATGGTTTTATTTTAATGATGTCACATTGTTACCATGGCCACCAAGATCTCCCGACTTATCCCCAATTGAGCACGTGTGGGATATGATGGGTAGGAGATTGATCAATTTGCAACGTCCTCCTCAGACTCTAGAAGCACTTCGAGAGGAGTTGGTGGTTGCCTCGAATGAGATACCACAGGAGGACATTGACCACCTGATCAGAAGCATGCCTAGGCGCGTTGGAGAGTCCGTAGCACATCAGGTTGCATCCACACATTATTAAAGGGCAAAGAGCTTTAAAGCAGTGCAATCATTTTGAAAATTTTATCATTTACTTATTATGCTTCATTAAGTACTTATACAAAATTTTATTAAATAAAACCATTTAAACTGGGTGTTCGGATTTATATGTCACTTAGTATATTTACAAATTTTTCCGCACATCTGTGTCGATACCTGACCAATAATAATATCGTTTAATATTACTTACTATTCTATTAATGCCTGCGTGTTCACTAGTCAGAAGTAAATGAAAATCATTCAAGATTATCCTTATTTCATCCTCGTCGGCATTCTTTTTCACACCCCTTGCTACACATATACGGGGTCTTGTCCCCTTTGTTACTGGCAGTATCGTCAAATTTATAATTCTTGTGGGCCTTTACCCCCATTAGTAAAACACCTTAATGTATGTATCGTTAACTTTATTCTATCTATAACACTGGACAACAAATTTTAGTTTTTTAATTATATCTTGTGGGAAAAGTGCACTTCTTTGTTAATTTTGGGGCGCTGAATCCAAAAATGACAATGAAATAAAAAAATTAGTTGCGGTTTAGAAAAAAACTTTTTATTTTTAAGGATATATTAAAAAAGTAACAAGATTCATATACTTATGAGAATCACTATATGCGCTGTCTTTTTGCTGTTCTTTTATGGATCGTTTCTGGAGCATCTCTACCAAGAGTCCAACAGTACTCTGCAAGCATGGAAGGATTCCACTTTCCCTGGTACCTTTTTTCCATTGTTGAAATATCCTGATGAAAACGTTCGCCGTGCTCATCACTTTCGGCTCCGCAATTGTCAGGAAAAAAGTCCAGGTGTGAGTGTAGGAAATGTATCTTAAGAGACATATTACAGCCCATCTTTTGATACGATGACAGCATATTTTTGACAAGGGTTTTATAGTTGTCAGCTTTTCTATTTCCCAAGAAATTAGTGACCACCAGACGGAAATCATTCCAAGCAGTTTTTTCAATACCTGTTAAAGTGTTTTCAAACTGTGTATCTTTCAAAATATTTCGAATCTGTGGCCCAACAAAAATACCTTCTTTAACCTTTGCCTCACTTAGTCTTGGAAATTTCTGACGCAGGTATTGAAAAGCTGACCCATCTCTATCTAATGCCCTGACAAAGTTTTTCATTAGGCCCAACTTGATATGCAGTGGTGGTAATAAAATTTTTTTCGAATCTACTAATGGCATATGCTGTACATTTTTTTGACCTGGCTCTAGGAATTGACGAACAGGCCAGTTTTGTCTGGTGTAATGAAGTGCCTTTGCCCGACTGTCCCATTCACACAAAAAACACCAAAACTTTGTGTAGCCTAGCTGCAGCCCAAGTAAAAGTGCAACAACTTTCAAATCGCCACAAATATGCCATTGGTGCTCATCGTATTTCATGCATGTCAATAAGTACTTCATATTGTCATATGATTCTTTCATGTGAACTGCATACCCTACAGGAAGAGATGGTAAAATATTTCCAATATGCAATAACACTGCCTTTAAACTCAATGTTGAACTTTCTATAAACAATCTCCATTCTTCTGGGTTATAGTTTATATTTAAAGCCGCCAGTAAGCCGTTAATGTTACTGCAGAAAACCAAGTTATTCTCCATATTGAAAAATGGTTCTAAGTCTTTGTGGCGTTTACGAAAAACACATACCGAAACATCGTCTTCTAACAAGTTCCACTGCTGCAGTCTTGATCCAAGTAACTCTGCCTTACATTTTGGAAGTTCTAAATCTCTTACAAGATCATTTAATTCTGACTGTGTTATTTTGTGCGGTTGGTGGCATGACGTGCTCGGTATAAAATCAGGATCTCTTGACGTTGATGGCATATCTTCTTCCTGACGAATCACTCGATTGCCATGATCGGATTCGTTTTCTGATTCGCAAGTGTAGGATTCTGGGGGTTTTGGAATAGGATTTTCGTCACTGTGAGGCACAGGTCTCATCGCAGATGGTATGTTTGGGTAGTTAATAACCGATTTTTTTTTCTTGAACATACCTGTGGCTTGTCCAACACAAGGTACCATGCAAAAGTAACAATCATTAATATGATTTGTAGGCTCTCTCCAAGCCATTGGGACAGCAAAGCGCATAGACCGTTTTTTGCCATTTAACCAGCTCCTCAGACTTGAAGCACATGTATTACAGCAGATGTGGGGTGCCCACTGTTTGTCTTGATCACCTAGTTTACAACCGAAATAAAGCTGATATGCCTTTGTTATTAGTGGAGTAATAGACCGTCTCTGAGACGCAAAAGTCACATCACCACACACGTAACAAAACTGATCTGGATTGTTTACACACTTTCGAGACATCTTGCATGAACGCTGTCAGCCAACTGAGGAAAAAATGGCTAATATAAAACAATATAATGTACACGTATGTATAACGTAACACAATCATGCCGATTACATCATCTTTCCTTGCCGAATATAAAAATATAGCACGTACATTCTTGTGAATTACAGTTTATTAACACTGTCACAGCAGGAACACATATAATTACCGTATCTCAAAAACTTGAACTAATATTGAAAAAATAAGTTTCATTCCGGTTTTAGCACATTAAAAATAGTAATATTTTGTTGATTTTATTTAGGATATTTTTTGGCTGTTGATCAGTGTAATCCTATTGCGAGGTGACTGCTGACCACAGCATATCCGGCGCCCCATTTTCTAACAGTTTACAATAATATTTATACAGAGTGTTCGTACTAGACTTCATTACGTCGTGTGCGTTGTGTTAGATCCGTCCCTGTTTTTGCCTTTGAACTACTAACAATCACAACTTTCGATCCGTGATTAATTGATTACCCGCTATAGATTACATTCTCCTCTTCCCTTTAACAAATGTTGTCGTATTAAGAAAGGAATTCCAAGTTAACCATTTGCTGACTCACGCCTTATGTTACTGTTTCGTTTCACAATTTCCGATGTCACTCTCACTCGAAAAAAATTTCTTACATGCGTCAACTAGCAACGTCGCTGCTTCACAGCTAATTGAATCACATTCATGCATTTCTTATCCTTAAAAAAGATAATTAATTTTTGTTACAGTCGTTGCACTCCGCGTTTTTTTTTTTTTTTGATTGGCACTTCAATACCGAATTGTGTCTGTTTTTTGGCGTGCGTGAGTGGGAGTGAAAGTTGTTGCGTTATGTAAATACTTTTCAATTTGTCGAGTGGTAAAGTGAACGAAAATGCAATGACCAGGCTTAGGGCCGTATCGTCAGTCGTATGTAGGACGATTTTATGACCTCCTTGAGTTTCATTGTTTTCTACTGTTCCGTGTCAGCGCTCTATTTTGAGGTTATGTCACAGACACCAAACTGCATCAAAATGTTCTTGCTTTTGATTTATATCATCTGTTTCATCATCCTGAAATTTCCTAAAATTCAAACAGGAATTATAACTTCACAATAGGTGAGCGCTGACGCTGACATGGAACAGTAGAAATCTAGAAATACCCCGGCGTTTTTGGAGAGAAATGACCATGAAAATCAATAATTGCCTGGCGATAAGGCGCTTAATAAGGAAGCTAGAATATATTAATATACTAAGTGACATATAAATCCAAACACCCAGTTTAAATGGTTTTATTTTAATAAAAGTTGGTGAATGTATTTATCTTACTGTAAATAACAAGTGAAAAAATGTTCAGCCTTATCAGTTGGACATTCCGGTTTTTATACTGCTTTTTTTTAATTCACCAACGCTCTAAAAATGAATATTTCAGCCGCAGTAAAGAATCAACTTTGCCCCATTTTGGTTCTTGACATCCTTTACGATCGGTTACCATGCCTAGAGTACGGAGACCTGTTCGATTTCGTCAACTTAGTGAGTTTGATAGGGGCCGTATAGTGGGACTTCGGGAAGCTGGACTTTCTTTTCGGGCAATTGCAGTTAGAGTGCAAAGAAGTGTAGACACTGTGGTTAGGTGTTGTCAGGCATGTCTTCGAGAAGGCCGTACGCAAAGAGCAAGGGGCACTGGACGCCGCCGTAGAACAACAGACCGTGAAGATCGCCGCCTAAGATTATTGGCCTTAAGGGACCGTTTCTCCACTACCAGGTCATTGCAAATGAATGGTTTGCAGAACACGGAAGACCTATTGGCATGCGAAGTGTTTACCGACGAATGAGAAGTTTTGGCTTGTTTTCATACCGGCCACACTGGGTCCTCCCTTTAACTCGAGAACACCGACGTAATCGCCTTGAGTGGTGCAGCCAACGGTCACTCTGGGATCAGGAATGGAACAGTATTGTCTTTAGTGACGAGTCTCGATTTTGTTTAGGCATGCACGATGGTCGTGCCAGGGTTAGAAGGCGACGTGGTGAAAGGAGGAATCCACAGTTTTTTGTTGAAAGACATGTTCATCACACTGTTGGAGTTATGGTTTGGGGTGCTATAGCTTATAGTTCCAGGTCACCTTTAATCTTCATCAGAGGTAACATGAACGCGCAGCGTTATATCCACGAAGTTCTAGAACCCCATCTTTTACCCTATCTTGACACCCTGGCAGATCCAACTTTCCAACAAGATAATGCCCGACCACATGTTGCAAGAGTCACAATAGACTTCTTTCAACATAATGATGTCACATTGTTACCATGGCCACCAAGATCTCCCGACTTATCCCCAATTGAGCACGTGTGGGATATGATGGGTAGGAGATTGCTCAATTTGCAACGTCCTCCTCAGACTCTAGAAGCACTTCGAGAGGAGTTGGTGGTTGCCTGGAATGAGATACCACAGGAGGACATTGACCACCTGATCAGAAGCATGCCTAGGCGCGTTGGAGAATGCATAGCACATCAGGGTGCATCCACACAATATTAAAGGTCAAAGGGCTTTAAAGCAGTGCAATCATTTTGAAATTTTTATCATTTACTTATTATGCTTCATTAAGTACTTATACAAAATTTTATTAAAATAAAACCATTCAAACTAGGTGTTCGAATTTATATGTCACTTAGTATAAGCTGTTTTACAATTGGTAAAATGAGTTTAATAAACTCCAAATCCTATTTTATACGTGGACTTAAGTGCTTGCTACCTTTAATGATGATTTCTTTGAGACAAAATGCTATTTCTGCACCCGAACTGCAAGAAAGTGTTTTTCCGTCAAAATGTGTATTTTTCATCAGCGTTTCTGCAGCATGAGAATGATCCCAATATGAATAATCAAAGAAGGGAATTTTTCTCAAAAAATTTAAAAATAGTAAGAGATTTGTAGAAACCGTTGAGCATTTTTGAATGAAACTTTTTGGATCCTGAGCTCTAACTTTTAGCTACTATTTCACATTTATTGCTATACATTTTGGGTTAAAAATAAAATCGACGTTTTATCAGTGACAGATGTTTTTAACAACAAAAACAAAAATACACGAAAGACAAGCATGAAAAAGTTGGCAGTTTTTAGGGACAATCTGACATTGCCTTCAATTTTTTTGTTTTTATGGTATTATAGTATAAAAACAAAAAAATTTACAAGATTTGCTCAATCTTCGCCATGACTTCCTCGGAGATAAAAAAAGATCTTATTCTAATTGTTTATATAGGAAAAATCTCTCTCTTGTATACTTTTTACACGGTTAGTATAAGAAAATCCATATTAAAGTAAATGCCTAACAAGGAATGAACTTTATTGATCTAAAATCGCTGGACAGCTCTTTAGAAAAGGCCATTTTTCTCAAAAAGTTGGAAAATACTAAGAACTAGAAATTTGTAGAAACCGTTGAGCATTTTTTAATGATTTTTTGTTTTGGATAGTGAACCCGAGAGAGGTTTTAACATATGGCGATTATTTCAGATTGCTATGCATTTTATGATAAAAAATAAATATCGCTTCCCACTGAAAACAAAAATGCCACCTACTTTCTTCGAAAAAGCACGTTTATGCTATATTTCGAAGCTCTTTAAAGGGTAAACAACGTTTTTTGCACTACTTCCAAAAGTTCCAGAAAAGTTTTAACGTTTCTACTCTACAATTTGAAAATGTTAATTCCCTCGGACCAGCACGAAAAAGTTGACAGCTGTTTAGAGACAAGTTGACATTCGCTTCCTTTGTTTTTATGGTATTATGGTATTATAAAAACAAATAAATCTACAAGGAAACGATCATCAATCAGGTATTCTACGGGTTGTAAACGTTATGATAGTCATTATTTAAACGGGTGATAGATGGGGTTAAAAGAAGCAACAGGTTTCATATAACATGGGGGTCAAAAAGCCATTTTTTTTTTAGAGAAAAGCGACTTTAAAGTAAAATAAAATTTGACAACGCCGCAATGCTAAATAAGATAACTCTTGATTTGAGAATATTGTAAATAAACACGATGACGTACGCGAACAAAAATAAAACAACATACTGAACACTGTACCGTTTGCGATCTATTGCCGGTTCGATAAGAGTGATGAAAGACCGACGTGCTGTTGTCATGTGTGTTTTAAATATTTAATTTAATGAAACTTACTTACTGACTACAAATTGTGGCTTATCTTAGACAAACTTGATGCCATTTATTGGTTAATTACCCAATTTAAAAACGTTTTAGATTAGATTATAAAAATTAGTAAGATTGTGGTCAATATAAAGCACTTAAAGTTGTAAACTATAAAGCCATTTAGACAAAATTCTATTGACTTTTGGACCATGGGTCATATGAACTTTTTGACTTGTTTTAACACCCCCTATTACCCATTTCAATAATGAGTGCCATAACGTTTACACCCTGTATATTCCTCTTAATATTGTTGTTGTCCGGCACTACAAAATTATGGAAAAACTGTTGGAAATAAAAACTGTTCACTCCTCGACACGTCTAATTATAAATTGAAGGCTTATGTCATAAAAATTTCGAAAATGAGATATGTTTTTGGATGTTATATGACATGCACCTCACAGGTTACCACTATTCCAAGGACAAAAAAGCTCCGCAGTTATAGAAAATAGGTCAGTGACGGCGGAGTGGGGGGCAAAAAAAGAAAAAAAAAATGAAAATCTCTCAAACTTCATATTTTGACGTTTTCAGCGGTTCCTGATCATTTTCGAAAAAGTTTTTGTAGGGGTCGAAAATTGTGGATTTGGGATTGTATGGGATTGTCTTTAGTATCTGTCAAAGACGTTCTATCATTAAGAAGCTTCTATCCGTGTAAAAACGGGAAAAAGTCCTATGTATAATCAGCTCATAATTCGAAATAACTGGCGACTGTGGCGAGCGCATTAAATAACTAACACCAAATGGTGGCGTGGCGGTGTTTAAATACACATATATTTTAGGGTTGTTTGGGTATTAGGCATTACGTACCACTTTAACGTTCTGTTTTGCTCATTATATGGTAGTTCTCTGAATATTTCGTCAAGTAAGTTGACTCAGTACTTAATTACAATAGACACGGACACGAGTGATGCAGATATCTTGAAGCAACAGAAGACTTGTGAACAGTTCAATACTGCCAACGTTTAGGTAGTCTTAGATTTTGAGAGTTGATTCATTGGCGGCGGAACTACGGGCAAAGACACTTGAAAAATTGTTGGAACATAGTGTTACAACGATTCAGAGATTCTGCATCATTTCAGACATTGTAGGAACTATAGAGTCAATCTACCTGACGCCTCTTTTCATTATGTTCATATTTACGATTTCAAACACCTTAACAAAGTGTTCTCGTTTCTTCTATGCAGACAAGGTATCGGTCGTATATTCTGATATTAACCACTAATTGCAGTAATTAAGCCCGCCAAAACAAATGCGTATAAATTAATCCGGCTAATATAACGAAAGCAGCGAAACGCAAATACGAAGACAAATGAACCCTTTAAAGTCGTAATTTAGAACGCCCATAAAAATCCATTATCCGTTGTCGCCCCTTCCCTCCTAGCGACCTCTGATTGAAACGAATTGGGCAATTGACTCGGCGTCCTAACGCGGTGCATGCGCCTGACGAACAGGGGTTCGACTCCAAAACACACACAGCGTTCATTAAAAACTATTATACTGTGACGAGCCATGTCGTTGGCACCCCCAGATTATGTAAGGGCCCGGAGCGGCAACCCTTTACATAATTAATTTACAGACCCAACCTCAAGTTGCGTTTACTAGTGTTGAGATATTTCTTGCTCATGTCATGGACCAACGTACTACTAAAAGGAGAATCAACTTTCAAGTTGGCCTTCAACATCTCTATGGCAACGTATCCTTATTCTAGCAACGTTTACGATTATCAGTAGGTATTTCATAGCTGTCAATTAAATTTACTTTATTTCGTTTAAAACTTTTCCCAGTTTTTCTTTACACCGAAGCAGCCAGGCAGAAGCCTAAATGCCAGGGCACCGCGGCTGCTATGAGGATACCGCTGTCGTAACACATACAGGGTGTCCGCAAAGTTGGGGTTTTCCTTTTCAGAATCAACTACCCTTGAAGTAACAAAGGTAATGTGTAGTGAAACAAGGGCGACCAAGGAAAAAGTACTCACTCTCCAGTTGACGAGAAGGGCTAAGTACGTCTCTGCCCGAAATCCTACCGCTCCAACAGAAAATGAAATCAGCTGATGCGCTACCGAGCAGACGCAGGCGAACAAGGAAGGCAAAATGTTGCGTAAAAAGTCTAGGTATTGCATCCCGTCCAATCGATTTGGGAGAATCAATGATCCAATGAGCATACCGTTCACCATGCCAGCCCAAACATTCACCGAAAATGTTTGTTGAAAATGTGCCCGACGGACAGCGTGCGGATTTTCTACTGACCAAACATGAGTGTTGCGAAAGTTATTCACCCCATTACGCGTGAACGTAGATTCGTCTGTCACCAATATGCACTTCAAAAAGTCCGGATTATTGTCATGTTGATGCAACAACCACTCGCAAAACCGCACTCTTGCTGGAAAATCGTCAGGTTGAAGGGCTTGTACACGTTGGACGTGAAACGGATACAGCCCCTCTTCACGCAGCGTTTGCCGCACTTTAGTTTTTGATACTTGCACTTCTCTAGCCACGTCTCTAGTGCTTGTTGAGGGATTCTCGTCTACGCGATTACCTCTACACGCGTGACCGTAACCGTCGGTTGAAGGTTGCATATTGACCTGACACACTGACCCCGACCCAGTTCTGTCGTCGGGTTGAGCTAGTGTCCTAGTACCACTCGGGGATGTCGCGGGTCGCGGCTACAGGACGGTATTCAGATATTTTTGATGTTGCAGAGCCCTTTATCTCGGTTCCCTTAAGACATTGGTGTATATGGTACTAAGAAAAATTGCTTATGTTTTCAAGATCTACACGTCGTGTAAAGGAAAACCCCAACTTTGCGGACACTCTGTATTTTCCGAACATCTGTCATTAAAACAGAAATATTATGGTGCCAGGATTGCGCTGGTTTGAGCAATATGATCTGTGCCTAAATAATCTTGAGATGACCTTTGTATTTACATTTCACCGAGAAAACAATATTGAATATTCTTATTAATACAATTTATTTTTTTGCAGGTAAGTTGAAGATTTCACCGTATTCGTTCTGGACATATCAGAGTAAGCAATAAATACGAGGCGTGTTTTTAAAGTAAGTACCGTTTTTAAATTACGCCGCCGCAGCGCTGCGGTCGCCGTTTAGCGCACGCGCGTCGTGTAGCTACATCTGTTGGGTAGCGACAGACGCCGTTACGGAACCATCCGATCGAGTCTACACCTGTTTGCGTGATTTTAAAATGCCTCCACCGATTGAGAATCTCGCCGCCTGCGAAGTGCGTGCTGTAATACGGTTTCCCTGTGCACAAGGCTTCAAATCAGTTGAAATCCGTCACCAAGTCAGTGAAATGTATGGTGAAAACATTATGAGTGATGGAATGGTGCGGAAATGGGTTAGGGCCTTTAAAGATGAGGAAGACCTTCAGTCATTACCGATGACCTGATTCAAAAAGTGGACTGTAAAGTGAGAAAGAACAGACGATTCAGGATTTCGTCCTTAGCTGAACAGTTTCCTGCTGTCTCAAGAAGCGTTCTTTACGAATTGTGTCCGAACGTTTAAATTATCGGAAATTGTGTTCACGCTGAGTGCCAAAAATGTACAGCAGTGGTTGTTTACTCAGGCGGCAAGCTTCTTTGACGATGGCATACAAAAGCTGGTCCCAAGATACGATAAATGCCTCAATCGTAATGGGAATTACGTAGAAAAGTAGAGGAAAGTATGGCCTTTCAAGTGAATAAATCATTTTTGGACAAATTTACTTGTTGTTTTTTTAGGTCAAAACGGTACTTACTTTAAAAACATGCCTCGTATAATGGTAAAGAACTCATACAAAAAATGACCAGCACTATTACCGTTGATGTACGTATTCAAACGGAAGATAGGAAGCTTTTTGGACTCGAGAATACAGTATTAGTTTGGCTACCTTTAGGTAGAAAACATTAATCATGATATTATTGAAATATTCAGATTCAAACGCGTATATATGATTCAAAAACAACCTTGAGAAGCACAACGCAGCTTCTTATTACTTATTACTAAACGTTTTTTTTATTTTAATATCCTTTTCAAAATACAATGCAACCCGCTTATAATGGACTCGGCGGGACTGTGAAAAATAGTCTTATGTGCGGATGACCATCTTACAAGAAACACTTTTTTTAATTAAAAAAAAAAAAACAGCAGAAATAACATATTAAAAGCATAAAATGTGTTTGTTTAACATGTATTACATAAATAAAGATACATACAAAAAAGTTATACGTAACTTGCATTTTTTCAGAATCTCACACACATATTACAGGCATACGCATAAATTATTTGGTAAAAATAGCTAGTAATTTTCATTTGAACAGATTGTTTTTTGTATAATCATTTAGAACAGCAAGTTGAATTTTATTTAATTTGGAAAGTGTGGCTGTACTGTCTTCTTCTTTCTGAAAATAACGTTGCAACTTTTCTACGCAGTCTAATGCCTCCTTAGTTGTCACTGGAAGCTCTTCTTCATCGTTGTTTTCTAGTTCGTCTTCCTGTTCGTTATCAACGGATCCTTCATTAACCAAATTGGAGTCTGACAATTCCTGTGTTGCTATTAAATTATTGTCAACATTTACGAGCCCCGTCCCACTTCAGTTGACCCACTTCAAGATTTGTACCAAAATATGCCTTTATAAATTAAACATGACAAAACTACTTACTTATAAGAAAAAAACTAAGATTTCAATAGTTGGGCCAACTGAAGTGGGAAGGGGCTCGCATATACCAAGGTTCCTCCAGTCTTCGCGTTGTAGATTTAATACTACAGGATGTACACGATTCACCCGGTATACGTGTATACCATTGAAAGAAGCACATTGATGTTTCGCGTGTTGTCCACCCTTGTTCACCTGCATTCAAAATGGAGCTCTAAAAGCTTCATTTGTCTGCCGTTCTTATCAGCGCGACCGCAACAGCGGGGAAGCACCGGTGATACATAACCCGGACCGACCGGAATGATCATGGCACACTACGATGGCTCGACAGCGCGATGATAGTTTTAATGGCCTGACACCTGGCGGAATTATCTGTCATAATATCTCGTTCCCGCCTCGCCAGACGAGACAAAAGGTTCGCTGTCTCAGGGTTGCCAGATCGAGGTAGTTTTTCTTGAATCTGGTTGATCCACAAAGGATAATGATAACAATGTTTATTAGGATACATGATAAAATGCGCGAATTAATAAAGTTATCAGGAATTTCATTAATTAGGAAACTCCGATGGGTCGAACCGCGTGGTTGCTCGCTGCCAAGCGCTTACTTAGCTGTCCTCCCCCGTCGACGCCCCGAAAGGGTGTCACGACCTTTTTTTACCTGCTTTTCTCTTGACAAGCAAAACACGTACTATACTATAACTATCTAAAACTGTAATGACTCATCGATGTTCACGTGAACATCACTTAACTACCAGTAGTCGGCTGTTCATAGGCGGGGTATGAATGTTTAACATGGGTGAACTAGATTTGTCACATGCTTAATAAAGAGTGGTTTGAAACATATTGTAAGTAAAAAATTTGGGAATTACCTTTATTCATCGTCGCTTGCACTTACATCTGACAGTAATAAACTGTAGCTATCGCTTTCCTCGTTGAAATTGACTATAACTGGCTCTATGATGATGTCGATGTGGTGGTCAAGCTGCCACATTTTTGTTTCTTCCTTCACAACATGACGGATAGCATTCTGCCAAGCTTGGGGCGTTACTAGCTGTATGGAAGTCTCAAGTAAAACTTTAACGTCTGGTAATTTGAAGGTTGTGTTATGGCGCGCAATATAACCCTTCACTTGAGCCCAGATGAGCTCTATTGGGTTCAGTTCACAGTGGTAGGGCGGTAACCGCAGCACAGTGACACCACATTGACGGGCCATCTCATCAGTCACGTAACTAATGTTCGCAGGTTTGTGCTGTTTAATTTTTTCATACAATTCCGCTTTCACACATGAATCGTCAAACGGGATTCCTTTTTCGCGCAACCATTGCTGCATGTCACTTTTTCGAGATCCCATAGTCGATACACGTTCGGCTCGACGGCTATGGTAGGAAACATTATCCATGAGAGCTGGGCTCAACTCGCTGAAGCACCCCTTGAAACCAGCTCTCGAAGCAGCTGGCATTCATTTCGTTATGGTAATCACCTCCTTTCTTAGAGACGAAAATCAAGTCACACTCTTCTAAAAAGCCACTATCGCTACCAATATGAGTTACGATCAATCTTTGACCTTTCCCTGACGGTCCACGAAGACCTATTGACAAACCTTTAATGCTTGCTTGTCGGTTACTCACTACGTTTTTGTCTATCCAGGTTTTTTTAACTGTGTGACCTGCATTTACCCATGTCTCGTCCAAATAATAGATTTTTCTGCTTTGTCGCCTATATTCAATCATTTCGCGTAGGTATTTTCGACGCCAGGCGACTATTTCAGATCTCTCTATCAATACTGACTTCCAATTATGCGTTTCGTAACGAAAATTAATTTCGTGCAGGGATTTCCTCATTACCTCGACGCTCATTTAGGGTATAATTTCATTTTCCTTGATCGCTGCATGTACAGCCTTGAGGGTTGGTATCTCATTCCTAAAGAAGAATGAATGTATGTATTGAGCACGATTTCTTTCGCGTCCCTCTTCAGTGCTTTACGAAGCCGTCTACTTGTTCCCTGGCTTTCAGTACTTCCACTCGTGCCATTTGTACTCTCCATGGTTAAGTATAACCAAAACAGTAACCACAGAAACCACAACAATAACAATCACACAACAATTCTTATAAAAACACACAATATGCGATCGCTCAACGAAACACGTTCCAATGCGTTGCCGACGCCTATGAGTCTGCCGGTCGAGGCGCGTCTTTGATTTCATTGGTTCTACCGGCGGAGAACAATCAGTCATTATTTCCATCTCTGCCTGTGCTGTTGACCACCGCAAAGCCACAGAAACGACATATGTCGTACGCTATACGGCTGTACTGGAAGGAAGTCGGGATCGAGCTCTGATCACGTGTTGATCACGCGTATGAGTCATTACAGTTTTAAATAGTTGTAGTATAGATGTAAACAACTAAACCATAAATTCAGTCTCGCTCTTGAAGGGATCGATAACTTGATGTTTTAAATTCTGATTCAAAAATATATACAAATACAGTGAAATTTTACACTAATATTCCAAAACTATAATTATTTAAAAAACTGTTTTCTTCTCCTTGAAACTTTCAGATAGTCATTTGTCTCATAATATCATCAGCCGAACATTCCTTCGTTAGCTTTAAACTGGGCATAGGTAAATAGTTCTTGTTTCCGATTTTAATGCTGTGATATTATACCATATCGATTGATACTGTAAAGCTACGAATATCTAAATTATTGTCTTTGTATTTATACGAGTAGTTGGTCTTAACGGGGCTCCTACAATCACGAGCACCATCTGCTGAGGTAACAGAGGGGTGAAAAGGAAACGAGGGTGGGCTGGCCCTAGACAGTCGTCGGCGCTACTTTAAAAGAGAAAAGCGGGTGCATACCGAGGTACATTTTTATAATAACAGAGTCGGATTTCGATTAGCGATCAAGCCTGCAAATCGTTTCATATTTTGGTACTCAGTAAGTGATCATTTAGTATTTTTACGTTTCATTTTTTTTTCATTTTTCATTTTTTCATTTCCAAATGAAACTCTTGTAGCGTGCCGAAAACAAAGTCCACAGGGTGCTAACGATCCACTTTTTCGATTTTATCCACTAGAATCTTTTTGAAATATCAAGAAGTTGAGCACAAATAGTAAGCACCATAATTCTTGCACAAATACAAAATTTTGTAAAAAGCTCTGATAGCACCTTAGGCAATTATGTCCTGCTTATATCCAGAAAAATATCACAAACTGCAGAACAAACATTGAAGGTAACGGCGAAATGGGTACATTTCACGTGTTATGAAATTCAAATTCTCGTTACTCAAATTTCCTGTAATCACTGGAACCAGAAGCTTGTTAATAATAGAACGTGTTTCACTGATATCAAAGATGCAACATTTAGAATCACCTTCCCCCAACCCCCACTTTTTAAGCAGTACCATTTTTTTATGTCAATGAGGAACCCCTGTAACGTCAAAAACGGAGTTTCAGCAATTGTTACTTTTTCTTTTTTGCCTATAGCACCCTTGCCATTGGACTAAAACTACAAACCTTTTCATACTAGTAACCCCGTGTGAAAATTTCATAAAATTCCGAGCGGTAATTTCCAAGTTGATGATGAGTGATATAGTTTTTCGTGATGTAGATGTCATATGACTTAAAAAAACATAACATCTCATTTTAGAAATTCTTCGCGATTACAATACTTCCTTGCCACTGGCGTGGGAAGTAAAACGGCTTTTTCAGAACGACTTATCTATGCGATATTATATGAAACAGGGCCACCAAATTATCTAAATACGTCCTTTCTTGGTCCGTACATTGCGCCGCAACGCTTGGGTTGGCAGCACGAAACAGTAGACAAAATTCGTCCAAAATACGATTTGTAGAGGTTTCGAAATTGACGCTTTATTTTTTGATACTTTTGAATAAAATTTTCATAGTGTGCTGAAAACAAAACCCCACAGGGTGCTATAGAGCCATTTTTTAATTTTTTTCACTAGATTCTTTTTAAAAAAGTCGCGAAGCTGAACAGAAAAAATGCTAACTTCAACCCATCATAAATCTTATGAAAAAACAAAATTTCAAAAATTGCTCCTATAGCACCCTGGTCAATTATCTTCTGAACATACTGTATGAATTTCATTCAAAAATATTGAAAAATGGAGTGCAGTTGAACCCTTGTAAATGGCTTGAAACTCACTGCGTCGGAGCCGCCTTAAGGCGGAGGGATTTTCAGATTTCGATGTGGCAACACTGCTTCGTTCTCCGATCTGTCATGCGGTCGGGAACAAGCTTGTTGTGGGTGTTGTTAAATTGTAACAATGCCCGTACAAATTGATTGATTATTCTGTTGTTTCTTTTACATCCACATAGTCTAATTGGTTATTACGATAACATTCATTCTATTCAGGTGGATGCATGTTATTTGCTTATGACGCCAATGTTATCTGGTGCTTGAACGTGTATGCATCGTTCGTGGAATACGCTATTCAATGAATAAAGGTATCCCATTAAAATAGTGGTTACAAAGGCGCCAAAAAGGGATTTAAGATCCTAGCGCGATCGGTTAGGCAGTAATATAACCAAATGACTTTTTCCTTAATATGTCGCCTATTTCCAAAAACAGTTCAATCCACATTTTGACATATTTCAGAAAACGCAAAAGTTTGTTGTTAATGGCCACAAATTATCTAAACTATTTTAGATATGCACAAATTGGTAGGTGGTCTGCAAAGTTGGAGTTTTCCTTTTCAGGCATAATTACGCTTGATATAACAAAGCTAATGCGTGGTGAAACGTGAGCGAGCAAGTAAAAGAAAATAAATGAAAAAGTACTCACTGTTCAGTTGAATTGAAATTCCAAGTACGGCTCTGTCGTAAAATCCGTATTTACATCGTAGTCGTGCATCGTATAACTGTACGCTGGCGTTGCGGACGTGATCGAGGGATAGGAAAGGACCGGCTTCGGTTTGGTTCAGGTTGGATTGACTTTGCGGAGCCCAATATCTCGGTTAAAAAATAGGTGTAATTTTGTTGATTTTTAACATTTTTCTTTAAAAATGAATCAATACACAGGTACTGCTTTAAGCTTTATTGAGATACAAAAATAAATTTAAATTCTAAAGAAACATAAACATAGCAAGATAAATTTTACTTTTTATTAAAATCGGCATCCCTTCCGCACTACGGTGAACGAAAGAGGAGAGATTTTCAATTTTGTTTTCTCAAGTCAAGTCTAGAACAGATGTTACACACTTCACTATACATGGTGCACGTAACATGTAGCCATTTTAAGCATTTTTTTAGTTGTCGTTTCGTAAGCATTCCACGCGGCGTTCCCGATTTTAATTTTTCTTTTTGCCCAGAGGTTCATCGTCACTGTCGCTCCATTGGTGTTTTTCTGGCTCTTCCCCTAGTTGTTTTTGTTCATTTTTTGGTATTTTTAGCTTCTTTTCGTTTTCCGCCACATTGGTTGTTTTATGATTCTCAAGGCTCTTTGTTATGTTTTTCGCAAAGAAAATTTAATCTTACCTTCCTAAATTCGAGGATAGCACGCGATATTTCTGAAAACAAACACAAGACAACCTGCTTCACTTTATACAAAGTCTTAGGGCAGAATCTTTTAAGCCAAAAATACCTTAATTCAAAGTCTTACGGTTTTCGAGCTATCCGAGATTTTAGATTTTTATTGAAAAAAATATGCCTTTTGTTCCTGTTATCACTGAAAGAACATCAGGCTATATGAAATCGTTTTTAAACAGGTGTCTTTCCAACACAAGTTTTCCGTTAGTGTCTGGGCCGCCTTCATCGGTCCTCATTTTTTGCCTGAAAGATTAAACGGCGACAGTTATCTACACTTTTTGCAAAATGGTCTTCCCGAATGGCTTGTAGGAGTGGACATTCCAGATGACATGCATATTGTTTTCCAACACGATGAATCTCCAGCTCATTTCCGTTTAGACGTAAGACAGTATTTGGGTGATACTTTTCCAAATAGCTGTATAGGCAGAGGTGGGAAAATTCAGTGGCCTGCTAGATCCCCGGAATTGATACTATTGGATTTCTATGTCTGGGGGCGGGCTAAACAGTTAGTTTACACTGAAGAAATCGTATCAAGAGACCATTTAATAATAAAAATTCGTGAAGCTTTTTATTTAATGCAGCAAGACAAGTTATTAAATACAGCAATTACAGAAGTAACACGTAGAGCTGGAATGTGTATTAGAAACAATGGTTCTCACTTTGAACACCAATAAAGCATGTTCAATAGTTTATTTTGTTCCATTTACTAAGTTATGATTTAAATTTGAAAATCTGACTGAGGTATGTCTGGCTTAAAAGACTGGTCTGCCCTATCCCCTCCCCAAGACTTTGTAGCGACCTTCCAAACACCCTATATACCAAATATTTATATCATTCTAAGTCTTAAGAGCAAATCTACGCGGTAATATGTGTGCGAAAATTCCTAATGAGCTCGAAGAATTAAACGTTTGTAAATATACGGCCGCAAATGTACGCCTAAAAATTCCATCAAAAACGTCAGAAAACTAAGTTAAGGCGATTTTATTTTTTTCATGTTTGTCCTTTTTCTCCGTCTCCACTGGGCAGATTTTCGGAAGCTACAAAGCGTGTATGTTCTTGACATATCAGTAACCTTGTCATATGTCATATAACATATAAAAAACATCCCAACTAGCAAAGTAGTGGTATAAGGTTTTGGTAAAAGAACCGTTCAGCCATAAAAGCTCTCTATTGTTGTTTGCCTGAACACCAAAATGCTGGCTTAATAATGTGTGGAATGCAAATGTGCTTTCTGCAACATATTTGCTCTAAAGTGAGGTGTTTAAAATTTTCTTATAGCATAGATATACAACACCTTATAGGGCAGATTTTTAACTGTTGCATAAACGTTTACACAACTATTTTATACGGCATATCTGCACGTTAGTCAAAATTGTTGTGTTGTGGCATCCATGGTAATGTTTATAAAACAAACCCGAGCCTTGTTGTTTTGCTGTGCAATTTACTACTTTAGCCAACAAATTGCTCCCAACGGAAGCACTTATACAACTGTTGTTTATTAACAGTTAAAGGTTGTACATATGCTAAATATACTAAGTGACATATAAATCCGAACACCCAGTTTAAATGGTTTTATTTTAATAAAATTTTGTATAAGTTCTTAATGAAGCATAATAAGTAAATGATAAAAATTTCAAAATGATTGCACTGCTTTAAAGCCCTTTGACCTTTAATAATGTGTGGATGCACCCTGATGTGCTACGCATTCTCCAACGCGCCTAGGCATGCTTCTGATCAGGTGGTCAATGTCCTCCTATGGTATCTCATTCCAGGCAACCACCAACTCCTCTCGAAGTGCTTCTAGAGTCTGAGGAGGACGTTGCAAATTGAGCAATCTCCTACCCATCATATCCCACACGTGCTCAATTGGGGATAAGTCGGGAGATCTTGGTGGCCATGTTAACAATGTGACATCATTATGTAATAAACATAAAGTTGGATCTGCCAGGGTGTCAAGATAGGGTAAAAGATGGGGTTCTAGAACTTCGTGGATATAACGCTGCGCGTTCATGTTACCTCTGTTGAAGATTAAAGGTGACCTGGAACCATAAGCTATAGCACCCCAAACCATAACTCCAGCAGTGTGATGAACATGTCTTTCAACAAAAAACTGTGGATTCCTCCTTTCACCGCGTCGCCTTCTAACCCTGGCACGACCATCGTGCATGCCTAAACAAAATCGAGACTCGTCACTAAAGACAATACTGTTCCATTTCTGATCCCAGAGTGACCGTTGTCTGCACCACTCAAGGCGATTACGTCGGTGTTCTCGAGTTAAAGGGAGGACCCAGTGTGGCCGGTATGAAAACAAGCCAAAACTTGCAAACCATTCATTTGCAATGGACCTGGTGGTGGAGAAACGGTCCCTTAAGGCCAATAATCTTAGGCGGCGATCTTCACGGTCTGTTGTTCTACGGCGGCGTCCAGTGCCCCTTGCTCTTTGCGTACGGCCTTCTCGAAGCCATGCCTGACAACACCTAACCACAGTGTCTACACTTCTTTGCACTCTAACTGCAATTGCCCGAAAAGAAAGTCCAGCTTCCCGAAGTCCCACTATACGGCCCCTATCAAACTCACTAAGTTGACGAAATCGTACAGGTCTCCGTACTCTAGGCATCGTAACCGATCGTAAAGGATGTCAAGAACCAAAATCCGCCAACGTTGATTCTTTACTGCGGTTGAAATATTCATTTTTAGAGCGTTAGTGAATTAAAAAAAAGCAGTATAAAAACCGGAATGTCCAACTGATAAGGCTGAAAATTTTTTCACTTGTTATTTACAGTAACTTTTATTAAAATAAAATCATTTAAACTGGGTGTTCGGATTTATATGTCACTTAGTATAGTTTGGTTGCAATAAAGTAGAATCACGTAACAGAATAGTTATATAGTTGACAAAAACTGAATCTTGCGCTGACGCAAATGTCCTATAGCGGCTGCAAGAGGCTTACACCTTTGTTGTATAACTGTTACCTGCAGCCCTTATACAACCTCTTAAATGACTGTGTCCTATTAGGTGTGCCCATTCCGCTTGTATAGCAGTTCTAAGAGGGTTTTGCGTAATGTTCTTACAGTATACAATGCTGTTTACGGAATACTGTATAATCATTCTTGCAACTCTAATAAGAGTGATAATCGTTAGTTGGGATACTATCTCATTTTTAAAATTTTTCGCGATTACAACATTTCCTCACCAGCAGGCCTGGAAAGTGAAATCCCCAGAACGAAGTTTGCTGAACATATTGCCATAAAAAAGATTGTTCCGAAATGCTTGAAACGCGAAACACGCGCGCGTACCTTTGGCGCAGATATATCCGTCCCACCGTGTGCTTTTAGATAATTGAATTCGACGGCTCTTACCAAGATTACGGTATATATTTAATAACATTGCTCGCGGGGAGTGTTCCTGCACTACGCTGTGCATATATACAGACAGAGATTACACTCAAAGGGGGTTCGATGGTCTTGAGATTGGTTCAGGCGGCACCTCTGCCGTTCGAAATTATTGAGATGTTTGCTGTTCAGCTGACTCCACAGCCTCTTGGAATTATGTAATTATCGAATGACAGCCCTGTACATGCAGGAATTCACAGTGACAACCCGATCTTTGCCGAATGAAAAGAGTCCTGGATCGCATTGTACAGTTTAATGCTTCCAAAACATAGTACTTACCTTGACGAAAAAGAAGCGTCCTGGCGCTCATCCGGTTTCGATGGGTGCCCGAGTTTTGCCAAAAAGTCGTTTGTTTCGGCTGGTCGGAGTCCAGATTACCGAGGCCTTGATCTAGCACGTTCATATCTTGTCAGTAGCGGCAGCTGCTGGGAAAAAAGCTAGGCTGCGAGCCCCTTCCCACTTCAGTTGGCCCACTTCAAGATTTTTACAAATCTGGCCATCTGAAGTGGGAAGGGGCTCGTATTAAGCCATTTCAGAGGATCCTGACAATTTTGAAAAATATTAAGGGTAAAAATATTGGGGGGTGAAGGAGGGTATACCTCATTTTTTTAAGTTAGTATATTTATACGCTCACAACCTCGGTAATTTTACGCACTATAAGAAATATTTTACTCATCATAGATTTCCCTGCTCTTGAAACTTGGATGATGTATGTTGTATGGGATCACCAGCGATCGTGCCGGTTTTAAAAAGTTTTCTGACCTTACTGCCGCGTTGCGCGGTCAGGTATCGCGGAGACGCGACGTTGCCAGATGGACTGCCGGCAGGACAGGAAAATAATGTCTATGGACTAATTATGTGACTTTACCGTTGAATTTCACTGTTATACATGTTCGTAACTAACTGTTTTCTCATAGAGTACAACTTATGCTGACCATAATCATTTATGGAATGATGAGGACGTTGCGTGGAAAGTGGAGAGTCTACCTACTTGACGTCTTGTATCTCTCAGAGACGATAGCTTGTGTAGATCGTAATATTTCATCAACAGACGGCAGCTTTGCCTCGGAAGTACAGAGCCAAACTATTTGACTCCATTTTTTGCAACATACTTGGCGTCATGTATCTATCAGAAAGGATAACTTGTGCAGATCAATGGATCCTAGCTTTGCTGGGAAGTGCAAAGTCAAACTACTTGACGCCATTTTTGACGTTGGAAGTGCAGAATCGACCTTTTTGACGCCAACTTTCTCTCAGAGAGGATAACTTGTGCAGATCGTAACATTTCATCAACAGATGACTGCTTTGCCTGCACAATACAGAGTCAAAATACTTGATGGCGTTTTTTTGCCTTGGAAGTTAAACACCTCAAACTGATTTGCCTCGCCTATCCACGTGTGTTCGGAACAAAGGACCCACCAAAGTTATACCAAAATTAAAAAGACATTAATCCTGCTTGGCTGAGCACTGACGGTTAACTATGAACAACTATGCCTAACCGTCCGTTTTCGGTCCCATATTTAATCGACGCGACCCACAGAAACATTATTTAATGATTCTTATGGTTGTTTAATGCTCTGCTTGATAGTAAAAAAATTGTCTTTGTTACGGCTTGAAGATGAATATATGAGCGCTAGAGACATTTACACGAGGTAACGAATCAAGAAGGCTTCGTGAAAACAGAACTGAAGAAGAAAATGACTGGTCTTCCAAGTTTTCCAGGTATGATAAATCAACTAAGCTCATCAATCGGATGAGCTCGTAAGGAGAGAATCATCCACACTCTTTACAAGCCCAAAACCTACTTTGGGGGTGTCAAAACCAGACATGTTGAGGAGTTTTTATGGCCAGTATTAGAGCACATGCACTATAGACTTATTTTGCATTGAAATAAAAATAGGTTGATATGTTGTAATTAGGGAGTGATAAAGTTGGTGTTTTCTACTATATATTATGAAAATATTCATTGTTAATATTTTAAACCTATAACACCCTGCTACATTTTTATTATTTGTGTTTGATAAGAAAAAAACTAAGATTTCAATAGTTGGGCCAACTGAAGTGGGAAGGGGCTCGTCATGTAGGTATCTGCAATTCTTCTTTAAGGTGGTTGGATACGTTTTTTATGTTGTTTTTCTGTGGCCGCTGATTGGAGTTCTGTGATTTTATGTAATGGTACATGCTTTAATAATGTTATTATTAAGTTTTATACACTTTGTTAAAAAATTTACGAATTTTTTTGGTCCAATTTTTTTTATCTCATTTCACTTTTTCGAAAAATATAAATGCGAATGAGTTAAAATTTTATGTCCACATTAAGCATGTTAATGTCATGAGCCCATTCTTTTTGAAAACGTTGTTCTTATCTGATAACTTTTTTACCCAACTTTTTTGACGCGTCTTGGATGGCTCATGACATGTAAACAATGATATCCTGTCGATACGTGAATTTTTTTCTGAAATTGCTAAAAAAATTAACGAAATAATATGGAGATACGATGAAAAAATCCATCCACCCACTTCCGGAGCCAAGGTGTCAAGCATCTCGGAATATGCAGCATGGTCGTCAGATTGTTGGAGGCAACCAAATTTCAGAAACCAGCAAATTTTTCAGAATTTTGATATGTTATAGTAGCAAACATGGTTAAAACGAAGTTTTTAGCGATTTGATTTTTTTTACTTTCAGCATTTTTATTTTTCTCCGCTGCCACTGGACCGATTTAAAAAAATGCATTTTCGTCCTTGGTATAGTAGTAACCTTGTGTGAAATGTTTATCAAAATCTGGCAGGTAGACATAAAAAAAAAACGTCTCATTTTCGAAAAGTAAATGCACCGTCATCGAAATTTGTAGATAATAAGCTAAAGTTATTAACCAAAAATATTTCAATTATACTAAGTGACATATAAATCCGAACACCCAGTTTAAATGGTTTCATTTTAATAAAAGTTGGTGAATGTATTATCTTACTGTAAATAACAAGTGAAAAAATTTTCAGCCTTATCAGTTGGACATTCCGGTTTTTATACTGCTTTTTTTTAATTCACTAACGCTCTAAAAATGAATATTTCAGCCGCAGTAAAGAATCAACGTTGGCGGATTTTGGTTCTTGACATCCTTTACGATCGGTTACGATGCCTAGAAGTACGGAGACCTGTACGATTTCGTCAACTTAGTGAGTTTGATAGGGGCCGTATAATGGGACTTCGGGAAGCTGGACTTTCTTTTCGGGCAATTGCAGTTAGAGTGCAAAGAAGTGTAGACACTGTGGTTCGGTGTTGTCAGGCATGTCTTCGAGAAGGCCGTACGCAAAGAGCAAGGGGCACTGGACGCCGCCGTAGAACAACAGACCGTGAAGATCGCTGCCTAAGATTATCGGCCTTAAGGGACCGTTTCTCCACTACCAGGTCCATTGCAAATGAATGGTTTGCAGAACACGGAAGACCTATTGGCATGCGAAGTGTTTACCGACAAATGAGAAGTTTTGGCTTGTTTTTACACTGGCCACACTGGGTCCTCCCTTTAACTCGAGAACACCGACGTAATCGCCTTGAGTGGTGCAGACAACGGTCACTCTGGAATCAGGAATGGAACAGTATTGTCTTTAGTGACGAGTCTCGATTTTGTTTAGGCATGCACGATGGTCGTGCCAGGGTTAGAAGGCGACGTGGTGAAAGGAGGAATCCACAGTTTTTTGTTGAAAGACATGTTCATCACACTGTTGGAGTTATGGTTTGGGGTGCTATAGCTTATGGTTCCAGGTCACCTTTAATCTTCATCAGAGGTAACATGAACGCGCAGCGTTATATCCACGAAGTTCTAGAACCCCATCTTTTACCCTATCTTGACACCCTGGCAGATCCAACTTTCCAACAAGATAATGCCCGACCACATGTTGCAAGAGTCACAATAGACTTCTTTCAACATAATGATGTCACATTGTTACCATGGCCACCAAGATCTCCCGACTTATCCCCAATTGAGCACGTGTGGGATATGATGGGTAGGAGATTGCTCAATTTGCAACGTCCTCCTCAGACTCTAGAAGCACTTCGAGAGGAGTTGGTGGTTGCCTGGAATGAGATACCACAGGAGGACATTGACCACCTGATCAGAAGCATGCCTAGGCGCGTTGGAGAATGCGTAGCACATCAGGGTGCATCCACACATTATTAAAGGTCAAAGGGCTTTAAAGCAGTGCAATCATTTTGAAATTTTTATCATTTACTTACTATGCTTCATTAAGTACTTATACAAAATTTTATTAAAATGAAACCATTTAAACTGGGTGTTCGGATTTATATGACACTTAGTATATAATCAATGATAGGATCTAAACAAAAGCCAGAGCCCTTAAATTTTGAAACTGCCGGTTCATTTTTCATATGTTTAAAGCCGCGTACCTGTAGCCATACTTGCAAAAAATCACAAACAAATCATCCTCTCGTTGTGAGGTCAAATCGGGAATACATTTTTAGAAAATATTTATGTGTAGGCTGGGCTTCATATTTAGGCTATGATTTACGGCATATTGAATCGCAACATTCCTTCAACGAGCTTATGCACGTGTTTTTAGAAAACCGTTAGACAGAAAATTAATTGTGGCCAATACAATGACGATCCACGTCACAGTGAAAAAATTACAAAGGTCATTAGTGACGGGGTATCAGCATGTCCTCTTTGATCGAGAAGCTGCTCTGCAGGGGTCATTAGCCAACGTTGCCATGTCTAAGAAAGTTAAACCAGATCTTATAAATTTCAAGATTTTCTTTTGTGATCTAACTTAGTTCGCACTCTTCGCGTCTTCAGCATTTTTTCTTAATGCTTATTAGTGCTTTTTAAAGGTCGTTTAGATAGCAGAATCTTCTATGCTTTTCTTTGTTCACCTCAATTGGTGACCTTTCTATTTTTACTTCCCTTTTACTGGCGGGGAAGTATTGTAACCGCAAAAATGTTCGAAAATGAAAATTTTGTTTTTTGGATGTTCGGATGTACTGCATCACAGAAAACCACGTCATTCATTTCCGTCAGTCTGTCTGTCTTTCGGTCTGTCCGCTAATCTTATAATTGTCTACAACTTGAGAAATGCCGTTCAGATTTCGATAAATTTTTTAAACAATGTTACTGCTATGCCAAAAAAGCTTTGAAAACCGGTCGAATAGTCCAAAGACAAAAAAAGTAGACATTGATCAAACTTCGTTTTTTTGACGTGTCAGATGATCCGGATTAGTTTTGGAAAAAAAAATGTAGTGCTTAAAAACTGGGTGTTAGGTATTGTAGGGGGTTTCACTCATCATAGACGTCCCCGTACATTTACCATAGTCGGGTGCGGATACATGCGACGTCATCCCCCGATGGACAAGCGTCATCGTCGGTGGTCGTACTTCGCAGTCGGCAATTGCTTACGCCTGCAGCAATTCTTCCCTGGGAGTGGAGGAAGGTCATTTAATTTTTTGTTATACATGTTTGTAGATAACTTTTTTCTAACTTGTGCCAAACATAACCCTTTAGAGTAGCGTGTAAGAGTAAATTTACTTGACGTCATTTTTTGACTCGGCAACACTGCGATTAGCTCTGGCCCATTAGTGGGTTTTCTATAATCCGTCGCTTGCCCGTTCATCGTTCAACAACATCGCGGCCATTATGTACGTACTGAAATCCGTTCTCTATCGTACACATAATCTAAGCTTGTTCCGGATTTTACGAACATGCTAATCCAGGGGCGGTCCGGGAAATGATTCGCGTACGGCTGACGAGCGTAATGGAAAAGGTTGCCAGAGGTTGAATTTCGTTTTTCATCGAACGCCATACCATTAAGGTCGCATGTCCCTTTTTTCTGCTGCCTGTTTGGAACGGTATTCTAAATCCTTTTCATCTGATTATTTCGTGGCGTGTATAGAGATGATTAAAAAACAATGTTAACAATTTTTTGGTCAAAAATGTATTTTATTGTGCATTTGTCCATCTATCGTAACTTGGTAACAAATATTAGTATAGCTGTCAAAATTAAACTGTTATAATAGAATTGTGTGGTTGATTAATAATAATAATAATAAATTGCTTTTATTGCTCATGTAAGTACAGAAAAAATAGACAACAAAATTCTGACGCAGACCATTAGTCAATCCGCGCTCTTCCGTCTACTTTTATTCTTATCATTTCTTCTCTTCGAAAAATATTAATTTTTGAAATTTTTATAATAAATTCATTGTGACAGCGGGTTCTTTTTTCTGTGTTGGTATATTTTTCTTGACCGAAATGATCGTAAAACCCTACGTAGACATACACTACCATTCAGAAGTACGTGCGCGCCACTTATTACTTTATTTTTTACCTATAAGTTTACGTGTTATCATGTGAGTCAAAAGTCATGAGATATGCATAGATGAACTATCAAAGGTATGCCATTTATAGTCATGGATTCGTTTACAACACAACAACGCATTTTGGTTATCCAACTTATTACGAAAACGGTCGAAATATAAAAAATACTTTTCGCAAACTTCGCACTAGTTTTGGCCGACACGGACGACCTACAGAGCCTGGAATTCGTTGGATTGTTAATCGTTTTGAGGAAACTGGTTCAGCTGAAGGTCGTAGACCATACCAACATGCTCGTCCAGCTCGTACTCGTGAAAACAGCCGCAGTGAGTAAATGTGTGCGAGAAGATCCAACCACCTCGACTAGGCACCGTTCGCAACAATTGGCAATTAGTGAGACCACTCTACGCCGGATTTTACACATTGATTTACACCTCCATCCGTACAAATACAACTAATTCAAGAATTGAAACCGGCAGACCATCAACAGCGGCGTGTTTTGTTAATTTGATGCTGGAAAGAGAAGACGGATTTTCGGCCAAAGTGCTCTTTTCTGATGAGGCTCATTTTCACCTCAATGGGTACGTAAATAAGCAAAATTGCAGATTCTGGGGGCTGAAAATCCACACCAATATCATGAACAACCTCTCCATCCTGAAAAGGGACTGTTTGGTGCGGATTATGGGCTGGTGGCATCGTTGGACCATTCTTCTTTGAAGATACCGAAGAAAAGGCCATTACCGTCAACGGGGAACGTTATCGCGGCATGTTAATAGACTTTTTGTGGCCACAATTGGATCGTATTGGTGCCGACGATCTTTGGTTTCATCAAGACGGAGCAACGGCTCACACATCTCGCGAAACAATCGCCTTATTGCACACGAAATTTCAAGACCGCATAATTTCACGAAATGCAGATGTTGGCCCCGATATCGTGCGATTTAACACCTCTGACTATTTTCTTTGGGGATTTTTGAAAGGAAAAGTGTATGCGAATGGTCCCCGGACAATTCAAAACCTAAAGCGCAATATTCGGACTGAAATTGCGGCCATAGACCCGATTATTATGGGAAAAGTCATTGAACATTTTGATGTTCTGATGTCTGCCTGTAAACGAAGCCGCGGTGGTCACATGACTGATGTTATTTTTCATACATAAATGGCATAAACCAACCTTCATTTATCAATAAAAAATTCGATTACGCCTCGTAAAAAGCGTGTTGATTTTTAAAATAGAAAAAAAGGTAATAGATGACGCACCCTATTTGAACACCCAGGAAACAAGCAAACTTGTGGAAGCTATTTAAAAAAAAACGTTACAATATCTGTAGGAAACATTTATTTTCTTAATTCTTAACAATATACAACTATTTATTATCAAAGTAATCATATTTTTGGCTCATCAATATGTCCTCCTTTAGGGTAAACGCGGCAAACCAATTTTTCTAAAGTGGAGAGTTATTTTTTGCCATTCGTCTCGTAATATTCTCAATAAGTTTTCTTGAAATGTAGGATAACATTTCCGTACTTGTCTGTCCAGTTCAGCCTACAGCAACTCTATCGGATTCAAATCCGGGAATTGGGGAGGCCATTGCAAGACTTTCAAAATATTTTGTTCTTCTTTTGCTTTCAAAAATTGTCTACAGGGCTTGGTTGTGTGTTTGGGGTCATTATCATGCTGAGACACAAATAGCGGACCAATAAGATGAGTGCCAGAAAGCACATCATGATTTTGTAGTATGGCCTTGTAACCTTCTTTATTCAGTATTTCCTGTACTCTCCCAATATCTCCCAGAGGAGTGGAACCACCAAAACAGTCCCAAATCATTATAGAACATCCACCGTGCTTGACAGAAGCGACGATGTATAATTCTAATGTCCTCTCGTTAGGCCGATTAGGGGAAGTTTCGCCTTGAGCCTTACATTTCTTAATAAAGTAGTGTACAGATGACAGCGGTACCTTTTGAAGTTTAGAAATTTCTCGAATACTTTTGCCGGATTTAAGAAGACCAATAATAACTCATTTTATCTCTTCGGAATATTCGTTACTTTTACCCATTTTTTCCAGAAAAAAATAAACGAAAACGCACGTGTTGAACAATCATGAACTATAGGGTATTGAAGGACGGTTAGTTTATCAAATGAGACAAGATAACTGAAGTGAAACTGCGTGTGTGTGTATTATGGGTTTACGTACAATACCATTTAAAAGAAAAAAAAACGTAAAACAAATCCTGATAAAGAATTTCTATACAAAAACATAACAATATTCTGAAGGCACAGAAGTTCCTATTATGGCTAATGATAATATCCCAATAATAGTGTGAGTATTGTTTTAATTTCAATGACCTTTCAGTGATGCTTGATTTCCATGGTGATGGTTTTCAATGAATAAACAAAAATAAATCGCACTGTATAGATTTTTGGTGTTTTTTATGATTTTAAATGGAAATATGCAGGTGTTCAAATACTTTTGAACGGTAGTGTATGTTCATGAAAACTGTGCAGTTTGTGCTATAGGCTTTCCTACTCGCCCATCTTCCTCTCACTGTTATCACTTAGTAGCGGAGTTATAATACGAAATTACATAAAATGGCTTGACAAGGAACATCAGAGGATTGGCGACCTGCGTGCCACTTCCAAAAAATCAAAAGGCAATCTTACAGTATATCCTTCGTACATGCGGAACTGGCCGATACGACCGCTCCTTTGTACCGAGGGAGTCGAGATTGTCGAACAATCTATAAGAGGAAGCTTTTCCCAGTTCTAATAACCTTAGGCAGTTCAAAAATCTTATTAACAAAATTTCTTTGGGATCATCATAGCAGGCGCGGTGTTCCGGCATTTAGGCTTCTGCCTGCTCGGCTGCTTCGATATACACCACTATTTATGTCTGACCAATTCTTATGTCGCGGCATTGACTGAACTATACTCCACTCTGCTCTACCCTATTCTGCCCTGCTTCCATCTCCCGGCCGTCCCTATATAGTCCGCATCACAGGTACTCGTTGTGTCCGGTGAGCCACAAAGCGACATTCCAGAATCGTCGAGGTCACTTCGCGTCGATCTAGCAGGCGAGTCGCTGGCACAGTCCGCAACAGATGTCGTCAAGCAGCATGAGTGGTCGCGATCCGCGTAGAAACGGAGATCGGCCATGAAGCTCTGGAGAGTAGGAGAGTTCATTCTTGTTACAATAGGAAGGCTATAAGGGCCATAGTGGGTCTCGTGATAGGTCACTGTGTCACTGTGGTCTAAGTAGACATATAAGGCTCTTGGGTCTGACAGAAGATACCACATGTCGTTTCTGCAGAGAGCATGGGGAAACCCCGCTGCATCTCCTGTGTCACTGTGAAGGCGCTCGGCAAGGCTTCATATAGTAAGAACTACAGGTCCAACATCGGAAAGCTACATGCAACGCCTTGTAAAAAGACTATGGGGTCTGATCAAAGAATCAAGGCTGGACACAGTGCTTTAGAAGGTATATACTGGGGTCACAATATATCCACTTGGGTCAACCCCTTTCTTCTGTAATCTGTACAGTATACCGTTTAGCAGATATTTCAATCTCCGCTTGATCTATCGCCGTTGTCAGTTCCATCAAAAGATGGTATCTGCGTGAGGGAGAATCGAATTTGCGACCCTCACATATTTCAGCGAAATCTGCACAGCTACGAATCTTCCTCGGCATCCAATAAAGCATTCATTGTGTAGCGGGATCATGGATTGTCTGAATAAATTAAATAAAACCTTCCAGGCTTACGTTGCCTTGTCCTCTCTACATTGGAATGCTAATTAAACGTGGGTATTGTCCCCTGTGAGCTGGTGATCTCGCTATACTCTAGGTCAAAAGTTGTTCCTTCAATTTGATCTCTTGATACGCTAGAATCTCTTCTAAAACAGGATCCCAACCTATACAAATTCTAACCTACGATAAAAAAGATCATAAACGGTACCAGATGCATTTAGAATGAGGATTCGGTTAAAGTTTCCTTCACCCAAGTAGTGTTTCACATTGATCAATGTTTAAATTTGTATTAGAGACCGAATAATACGCGAATCCCAGGAATAAATAGGCACGGACTTGAAATACAGTGTTACCAGGGCCTCTCACCCTAGCCTCTTGACATAATTTAAACAAAGCAGATGCTTTCGAAGCATGACCAATATCGTTAATATTTATTATCTCATCAGAAGTGGAGGTGTCGATAACATTAGTGGCATGTTCGTGATGAATGTTGTTCAATAAAGTTAGTGTTTTACTTCTTACGCCAATTGGCGAGGAAGTATTGTAATTGCGAAGAATTTCAAAATTAAGATATTATGTTTTTTGGTTGTATATCTCCAAAAAACATGTCACTCATTTTTGTCTGTCCGCTAATCTTATAACCGTCTATAACTTGAGAATCGTTTGGATTTTGGTGAAACTTTCACACATGCCAGTGATGAAAAAGCCTTATACTTTTTGAAAATCGATCCTGTGGCAGCGGAGCTAGGGGCAAAACAGGAAAAAACGCCCAAACTTTGTTTTTGACGTTTCAGACACTCCTGATCTTTTTCGGAAAAAAATTGTAGCGGTAAGGTATTCTGGAGTTGTAAATGTCTTTAGTATTAGTCAAAGACTTTCTACCAGTAAGAACGTGAAAATTAAATGATAAAAGTCCAACGTATATTTCGAAATAACTTGCAATTCCTGACGATGTGTGCACGCGGTGATGTCGTTACTGGCACACCGCTACAAGAGAACATTTATATATTTAGCAATATTTTGGATATTAGGAGTTCGTACTACTTTAGCGTTCTGCGATGATTTCGTAAATGATGACTTGACCGTTTTCATATCTCCACATATATTTTTTCGAATTTTATTATCCTTAAATGTACCACCCATTTCGTCTAACCTTCAACTTGTTACTTCGTCTATTGTGTTTCTCTGAATATTTTCTTTAATAGATTGACTCAGTACTTATGCCTTTTATGAACTAACGACAGCGTTGCTTGGGAAATTCACCTACTTGACGCGATTTTTATCTTCCAGTATCCCTTACCTTTGTGTGCTGGTGTATCTCGACTACGCCACCGACATTGATATGGTCTTTTTTCCGGCGACCGTCCTTTCATATCCAGATGGATAAATGGCAGCCTTCAATTCCATCCCCGATTTCACCTCAAAATATTTACAAAACAGTGTTACGGCGACCCCCCGCCTGTGAACCTTCGGCTTATTTGCAGACCTCTACCAGAGACGTTGGCGATGATACTAGATAAGCATTCTTGGCCTTTTTTCACGCCAAATCGCGAACGCTTTAGTAACATGAGATATTATGTTAGGTTATAGTACATTTAGGGTGGATTTCATCAGGATTGTCAAATCAACAGTCCGTTATTCTCCCCCTATAGGGTAACAGTCCGTCAAATACACGAATGAACTTCAAGTTCAAATCATCAAATTTTACCAACCAATAGCTATGAAATGTTGAAAACAAAATACTGTCAAAGTATGAGATGACCGCTTGTCGTTGAAACATCACCAGCTTATTAAATATTAAGAAATTACATATAATTTAGTCACCGGATTTTTCAGTATTTTTGCCGAAAAGAGAATATTTACCGATAACATCATTCTCCACGATGTCAGTCTGTCAGCCTGTCCGCTAATCTTTGGCCTTGTTTAATTTGGTCGGATTTTGATGGAAATTTGACACTTTGTTACGATTATGTTAAAAACGGAAAAGCTATGTAGATTTTGAAAAGCGGCAAATGTGTGGCTGCTAGATGCCGTCGATTCTGGCATTCGCTTTTGAACAAATTAACCCTTTCGACCACAGATGGTCAACCGTGGACAGCAGTTTCGTCTCTGGGACAACTAAGCAACTATCCTCTATTTAAGCTATGAAATCTATCGGAATAACACCGCGAAAAGGCTGTACCAAAAATTTCATAGATATTACTCGTTTCCAAACATTCATTCACTTACTTGCCGTTCATCAGTACCATTATAGCATCGTCGATTGATATTCCCAGAAAACCATTCAGGATTTTTGATATCCATACATCCATAGTCAAATATTTTTTGGTTGTTCAGTAACTGAACAAACATCCACACTATATTTGCAGCGATTAAGAAATACTCAAATATATGTCGTAAAGCTACCGGCAAACTTAATACCTGCAAAAAAATAGAATTTGCAATAGCTTTCTTGTTTCACTGAGTACACATTCTAGGTTATATTTATATTAGACATTATTTGAATAGCAGCTGATTATTACATTTCAAAACTCCCCAACGGGTGACTCATTATATAATTTTATAATTATATTCCAATATTTTAGTATCGATACTTCCTAAAACGATAATAATCGATACATAACGATACTTTTCGTGGATCTAAACATCCCTAATCTTGACAGCTTGTCGTTCTTGTCAACTGGGCTGCAGGGTGCGGTGTTGCCTTTACTATCTTACATTTTGCTAAAACCTTATGACAAATAAAAGCATCAAATGAAATATTGACGAATATGAATGGATAAGCATAGAATTTATAATATAAATGCATATTGCAAATTTCAGATTGTCTATGCATGGACTTGAACCGGATTTTTCAGTATTTTTGCCGAAAAGAGAATATTTACCGATAACATCATTCTCCACGATGTCAGTCTGTCAGCCTGTCCGCTAATCCTTGGCCTTGTTTAATTTGGTCGGATTTTGATGAAACTTTGACACTTTGTTACGATTATGTTAAAAACGGAAAAGCTATGTAGATTTTGAAAAGCGGCAAATGTGTGGCTGCTAGATGCCGTCGATTCTGGCGGCATAGAAGAGATGTTCAACCGTGGACAGCAGTTCCGTCTCTGGGACAACTAAGCAACTATCCTCTATTCAAGGTATGGAATCTATAGGAATAACACCGCGAAAAGCGCCATCTATTACAAGGGTCGACCACTGCGAAAGTGTATAGCAATTATCGGTAGGAACTGTAAAGATCTTAGTTCGCGACGGATAGCCAAATCACCACTGAAACCAAGCCCAGACCTTTCTGATTAGTTGCCAAAAAGCACGAAACATCTGTTCATGCTTGGCTGTCTTGGGTCGGACGGAGGAAAGCAGCATGTTTGGTTGTTCAATGGCGAGTAGGCCAAATCTAATATGGCGCGGACACAGTATCAAACGCGAACTGAGATCTTTACACTTTCAACCTATATATTTATTTACTCAATGTACAAAGATAACAAACAATATGAGTAAATAAATACAAAATCAAAACAGGCCCAATAGAAGGCATTGCCTGTACATGGACCAATAATTTAATTTGAAACTGTAGAATGCAAATGACAAAAAATGACAAAAATCAGCTACAGTAGATTATGTATTTAGTTGATGTTCGTATTTATGAGTTTATGAATTTCAGTCCTAGATATAGATTGTAGCCACTTTTTTAAATTTCTTTTGAAACAATTTCCGAAACGTAAATCTTTTAAGTCTTTAGGTATAATTTCATAAAATTTAGGCGCTAAATAGAGATATGATCGCTGCATTATAGATTTATGCGGTTGAGGAACTACTGTGCCACGAATTTTGTACCTGGTATAATGATTATGTTTAATTTTTTGGTCGGTGTTTACAAATTTATGGTAGTGAGTGATACTGTGTAAGAAATAAAGCTGTCTTATATCTTTTCAAATATCATTTTTAGAATACTTTTTTGAAAAACATCTAAATTATAGATATGTGAGGAACATGCTGCTCCCCATGCTAATATACCATATGTGAGATGAGGCTCAATCAGTGCATGGTATAATGTTCGAAGATATTTTTCTGTCAATATATTCCCAAGGTATTTAATTTTGTAGGATACCAATCTAACTTTCTTTAAAATATAATTGACATGGATGTCCCATCATAAGTGAGGATCCAAGACCACTCCAAGGTATTTTATGTTGGGCACTCTATTAATTTGCATTTTTTGATCATTAATGTTGAACGAGAAATTTGTGTAATTTGGCAGATGTCTAGCATAAGATCCAAATGGTAAAAAATGTGTTTTAGAGTAGTTAATGCTTAATTTTCTACTGTTAAACCACCGAATAATTTTGATAAAATCATTGTCAATTACATTTTTCAGATCAGACCAGTCAGTGCCTTCATATAATATTGCAGTATCATCTGCAAAACTAGTTATTTTGCCAACACAATTAATTTGGAAAACATCATTTAAATATATATTGAATAACAGCGGACCTAAGACAGTTCCTTGTGGGACACCACACTTAATATACATTTCTTTACTAAATGATCCTGATATCTGCACAGATTGTGGGCGATTTGACAAATAATTTTCGATCAGTGAGTACGCGTTTCCTCTGAAACCAATTCTCTCCAATGCTTCTAATAATAATTTGTGATTAACTGTGTCGAAAGCTTTCTTTAAATCAACAAAAATGCAGATTGAAGGGATTCTGTTATCAATATTTTGATGTATTTGATTTACAATTTTAGTTATTGCGTCCGATGTAGCCTTCCCTTCTGTAAATCCATATTGATTTTCACTTAAAATTTTGAATTTTGTGAGGTATCGAATCATTCTAGTAGATAGAACTTTTTCAAAAACCTTTGCTACACTGGATATTATTGATATTGGTCTATAGTTGTTAACATCTGTTTTTGTTCCTGATTTATGTATCGGTATTATATTACCTTTTTTTAAAATTGAGGGATATATGCCAGATTCAAAGCATTTGTTGATTAGGTAAGTGAGTGGTTCTGTTATGTCCTCGGCTATAATTTTCAAATGCTCGCTTTTAATACCATCAAACCCAGGACTTTTCCGACTTTTTAAGGACATAACAGTGGTGTATACTTCACATTGTTCGACTTTATCCAAAATAAATGAGTTCAAAGTTCTTTTAGGAGGCTGAGTATTTTGTACATTTGCTTGTATATTACTTGCTAAATTTTCGCCTATGTCAGTAAAGAATTGTACAAATTCATCGCATATCTGTTGAGTATTTTTTAATACTGTTCCCGATGTTGTATTTAAAGTGACACACTCTTTAAATTTTGTTTTCCCAGTAATCTCATCAATAGTTGTCCAAAGCCGCTTAGGATCATTTAAGTTATTATTCAATTTATTTAGGTAATGTTTTCGTTTGGTTTGCCTTGCAAGCTCTATAAATTTATTTTTATATTGGTTGTAACAGTCGGTATTCACTGTAGTTGGCGTTAGTTTCATTACATTATATAGTCTTTCTTTTTCTATTGCCGATGTTATTAATCCTTTGGTAATCCAGGCATTTCTGCTTTTCTCTTTGTGACTAATTATTACTTTATTGGTACTAATATCTATTAGTTTTTTTATTTTCTCTATGAACAGTCCCGTTGCTTTGTCTATATTATTTATAGAGTATAATTGTTCCCAGGATTCTTGTTTGACATTTGATATTAGTTTTGAATTGTCGACAAAAAATTTGTAATTTTCCTGTTGGTTATTAACGGTAGGGATGTTAGAATGTTTTTCATTTGAAGATATCAGTAAAATAGTGGAGAAGTGGTCAGTAATATCGCTTTCTAGGATTATTGGTATACAAGTAATTTTGTTGGATAGGTCTTTCACAAAGCAGTGATCTATACATGTGCCACTGATGGCAATAGATGAGTTCTTATTTCGATGGACTAGGGTTTATTTCGAAGTTTGAAAAACATTTACTGCTGCTTCAATTTCTAGCTTGTATGCAAGATGACTCTGGTCAATTGTAGATGGATTGATCACACCAAGAATTGTAGGGTCAGGTTCCTAGTGGTCTTTAATGAGTTTGTTTTGTAAGAGGACCCACTTGCATCATAAGTCTATCTGGTGCAACGACCATCTGCCCATTATCGTCAATTTAGATCCGGTCGCGAAACAGTTAAAAACAATTGACACCGGTTCAAACTTGGGACTTGTGCGTGTGACAGTGGCGTTTGTAAACACCGAGCTGGTTGAATTAATGTCTTATTTACATGAATTACTGCGCTACTGCTGCGTTTGAGACGTTGTAATGCAAGGGTCAGATGTGTTATGCATGCCAGCCTAATGTTCGTGAGCCCTGGCGCAGAAATTCTGCTTTTACAATGACATCCAAATTGATTTCATCAGGGACGTCACAAATGTCAAAAGATGAAGAAAAAATTTACGTAAGACGCTTATGGGCCGTATAGTCAGTCGTTCCTACAATTGTAGAACGCCTTTCCGGTCTTCTTGATTTTCATAGTTTTTCCTATCCTTCAGAAAGAAAATTTCTTGATTTCTAATACTTCTAGTGTCACTGACTATATTTCCGACAATCCTGCATCATATCAGTAAAAAGAAAAACGAATTAAAATCGTTTTATCCGCTCATGTTATATGAATAAACCAAAATGCATTTCGCCGTCTTTTGGAAAAGCCAGTTAAATAATCAAATTACCCTGAATGTGAGAGGAAACATTTTCATATGCTCTCTTGACTCTCTGAACAAGTACTTACCCAACGTTTATCTATATTTTCCGTATGTATAAGCTTTAAGAGGTGAACCATTGGAGAGATACAGCACGGTGACTCTAAATTCTGATTCATATGCAGGTGCTCTTTCTGACTCAAATCAGACTCATACGAATGAAACAACACTGAAATACCAACTCGTTTGCTACTTAATTAACATCGATATTTCTCTAGTGTCTGATAGTCCAGGCAATGTAGGTGCACTTTGATTTGCAGAAAATAAGTGAAACACGAAATTCGTCAATGTCCTCCTGTGGTATCTCATTCCAGGCAACCACCAACTCCTCTCGAAGTGCTTCTAGAGTCTGAGGAGGACGTTGCAAATTGAGCAATCTCCTACCCATCATATCCCACACGTGCTCAATTGGGGATAAGTCGGGAGATCTTGGTGGCCATGCTAACAATGTGACATCATTATGTTGAAAGAAGTCTATTGTGACTCTTGCAACATGTGGTCGGGCATTATCTTGTTGGAAAGTTGGACCTGCCAGGGTGTCAAGATAGGGTAAAAGATGGGGTTCTAGAACTTCGTGGATATAACGCTGCGCGTTCATGTTACCTCTGATGAAGATTAAAGGTGACCTGGAACCATAAGCTATAGTACCCCAAACCATAACTCCAACAGTGTGATGAACATGTCTTTCAACAAAAAACTGTGGATTCCTCCTTTCACCACGTCGCCTTCCAACCCTGGCACGACCATCGTGCATGCCTAAACAAAATCGAGACTCGTCACTAAAGACAATACTGTTCCATTCCTGATCCCAGAGTGACCGTTGTCTGCACCACTCAAGGCGATTACGTCGGTGTTCTCGAGTTAAAGGGAGGACCCAGTGTGGCCGGTATGAAAACAAGCCAAAACTTATCATTCGTCGGTAAACACTTCGCATGCCAATAGGTCTTCCGTGTTCTGCAAACCATTCATTTGCAATGGACCTGGTAGTGGAGAAACGGTCCCTTAAGGCCAATAATCTTAGACGGCGATCTTCACGGTCTGTTGTTCTACGGCGGCGTCCAGTGCCCCTTGCTCTTTGCGTATGGCCTTCTCGAAGCCATGCCTGACAACACCTAACCACAGTGTCTACACTTCTTTGCACTCTAACTGCAATTGCCCGAAAAGAAAGTCCAGCTTCCCGAAGTCCCACTATACGGCCCCTATCAAACTCACTAAGTTGACGAAATCGGACAGGTCTCCGTACTCTAGGCATCGTAACCGATCGTAAAGGATGTCAAGAAATAAAATCCGCCAACGTTGATTCTTTACTGCTGCTGAAATATTCATTTTTAGAGCGTTAGTGAATTAAAAAAAGCAGTATAAAAAGCGGAATGTCCAACTGATAAGGCTGAACATTTTTTCACTTGTTATTTACAGTAAGATAAATACATTCACAAAGTTTTATTAAAATAAAACCATTTAAACTGGGTAACTTTAAATGCAGATCAAACGTCATTTATAAAAAAAAAAAAATAAATTAGACATAAAAAGGCACCAATCTGAGTCATTGTTCACTATGGCACTGGCCCTCTTGCGCCTTGTATAACATTGGATTTCACCAGGCAGCAGCGGTGGCCGCAGTAGTAGACTCTTCGGTCTCCTGATCAGTCGCCGTGCGCTGTGCGGGTTCGAGTCCCGTCCCATAAGAAATTTTTCTCTTGGCTATGGATGTTGTGATTGTCCGTAGGTGGTAGACGGTCTCTGACTGTCGAACGTGGAGGTACCACCCGGCAGATGTGGCAGAATGTGTGCATGTTGCATGCACACGTGTTCCATCGCCAGAGTCCGTGTGGCGTTCCCCTTTCCCCTGTATCCCCCTATAGCCCCACGGTACCCAATGGGTGTTTAGGCCTTAGGCCTTCGTGGTAGTTGGAGTATAAAAAAAGTGTTTTTATTCGAAAACGTTTTCATTGTCAGCATCAACACTAAATCTAAATGAAAAATGAGGCACCAAAAGTATGCTCAAAATCACAGCACTCCTATACTATAACTATCGAAAACTGTAATGACTCATCGATGTTCACGTGAACATCACTTAACTACCAGTAGTCGGCTGTTCATAGGCGGGGTATGAATGTTTAACATGGCTGAACTAGATTTGTCACATGCTTAATAAAGAGTGGTTTGAAACATATTGTAAGTCATAAATTTGGGAATTACCTTTATTCATCGTCGCTTCCACTTAAATCTGACAGTAATAAACTGTCGCTATCGCTTTCCTCGGTGAAATTGACTATAACTGGCTCTATGATGGTGTCGATGTGGTGGTCAATCTGCCACATTTTTGTTTCTTCCTTCACAACATGACGGATAGCATTCTGCCAAGCTTCGGGCGTTACTAGCTGTATGGAAGTCTCAAGTAAAACCTTAACGTCTGGTAATTTGAAGGTTGTGTTATGGCGCGCAATATAACCCTTCACTTGAGCCCAGATGAGCTCTATTGGGTTCAGTTCACAGTGGTAGGGCGGTAACCGCAGCACAGTGACACCACATTGACGGGCCATCTCATCAGTCACGTAACTAATGTTCGCAGGTTTGTGCTGTTTAATTTTTTCATACAATTCCGCTTTCACACATGAATCGTCAAACGGGATTCCTTTTTCGCGCAACCATTGCTGCATGTCACTTTTTCGAGATCCCATAGTCGGTACACGTTCGGCTCGACGACTATGGTAGGAAGCATTATCCATGACGATCACAGAGTTGGGCTCAACTCGCTGAAGCACCCCTTGAAACCAGCTCTCGAAGCAGCTGGCATTCATTTCGTCATGGTAATCACCTCCTTTCTTAGAGACGAAAATCAAGTCACACTCTTCTAAAAAGCCACTATCGCTACCAATATGAGTTACGATCAATCTTTGACCTTTCCCTGACGGTCCACGAAGACCTATTGACAAACCTTTAATGCTTGCTTGTCGGTTACTCACTACGTTTTTGTCTATCCAGGTTTTTTTAACTGTGTGACCTGCATTTACCCATGTCTCGTCCAAATAATAGATTTTTCTGCTTTGTCGCCTATATTCAATCATTTCGCGTAGGTATTTTCGACGCCAGGCGACTATTTCAGGTCTCTCTATCAATACTGACTTCCGATTACGCGTTTCGTAACGAAAATTAATTTCGTGCAAGGATTTCCTCATTACCTCGACGCTCATTTGGGGTATAATTTCATTTTCCTTGATCGCTGCATGTACAGCCTTGAGGGTTGGTATCTCATTCCTAAAGAAGAATGAATGTATGTATTGAGCACGATTTCTTTCGCGTCCCTCTTCAGTACTTTACGAAGCCGTCTACTTGTTCCCTGGCTTTCAGTACTTCCGCTCGTGCCATTTGTACTCTCCATGGTTAAGTATAACCAAAACAGTAACCTCAGAAACCACAACAATAACAATCGCACAACAAATCTTATAAAAACACACAATATGCGATCGCTCAACGAAACACGTTCCAATGCGTTGCCGACGCCTATGAGTCTGCCGGTCGAGGCGCGTCTTTGATTTCATTGGTTCTACCGGCGGAGAACAATCAGCCATTATTTCCATCTCTGTCTGTGCTGTTGACCACCGCAAAGCTACAGAAACGACATATGTCGTACGCTATACGGCTGTACTGGAAGGAAGCCGGGATCGAGCTCTGATCACGTGTTGATCACGCGTATGAGTCATTACAGTTTTAAATAGTTTGTAGTATAGTAGGTGTTGCATTTTCTATGTCATTTAGTGTAGATCCGGTCTGCCCAACACTAGGAGCTTCATGCTTCTCCTCTTTTTTTTGCTGGAGGAAGCAGAGAAAAGGAAACTGAAGACATGCCTCTTGACCGACTCGGAAATGCGCATCTCACTACACTTCTGAAGGTCACGTAGGGCTATCGTTGCGTACGGTTACATGCAAAACTTAACACTTAAATGTGTATGCTTTCCATGTCTATATTTCCTGGATTGCTACACGCTTTACGGCTACTGTAATTCAGTGATGAGCCACTCTAGATGCATTTCTACTCGATGATAAACGCCGCTTTTATTTCCAGCCA
>CAVLJG010000001.1:118891148-118967210 GCA_963669975.1 Acanthoscelides obtectus | reverse complement strand
TTATAAACGTTAAGGACAATTTCTTTTTCCTGAATATTCAACTGTCCCTTCTTGTCACGTTTTCGGGGAGGATACATCACTGAAGGAAGCATTGGGAGAAATATTCTCAGTGATGACGACATGCTAACGTATAAACACACGCTATGTATGCACCGAATATGAACAGCAACTGCCGGCGTCGGCGTGCCGGCGATATCTCGAGCCTGAGTTCTATCCCGTCGAATCCTGCACTTGTTCGCAGTTTCATGGCCGAGTAACAAATACTTGTTTCTATTGCAACGCTTAGGCGGCTGCCGCTTTGCCGCGCTGCATCTTTGTTGTGCCGGGGCGTAAATGGACCACGAATAGGGTATAGTAACGGCATCCTAGATAAACAATCCATAGAAGTATAAAGAGTGAAGGCAGTTTTTCGAACACATACTACAGCTAATAAACTGGTAAATCATGAATTAGTAGTCAGTAATGAATTGATTGCATACATTCCTCATTTCTTTACTAGTAAAAAAGGAATTCGTATGGTCGACACAAGTTTCTCTGAGGGAGACAATCATATCAAGTAGAACAGTCGTTGCATTGAAAAGACTAAAAAGGAAATCCCTGAACGCAGAAACTAATCAGCAGGAATTTATAAATAAACAGATGATTGTGGTGAGATTCAAAGTAGAACCGTACATTCACCCTGTAGTACAATGTTTTAAATGTCTGAAATTGTGCAATAACCTTTTGCGTACATTGTAATAGTGATGAGCACAGTTCTATTTCCAAAGAATGTCCTATGTACAAAAAACAGTACAATATAACACGAATCGTGGCTCTCCAAAATAAATCATTTAAAGAAGCAGAAAATATAGCAAATAACCTGCCTTATACGAAAATCAAGACGAACAATAGATTTTCAGTTCTTAACACCATTGACAACTTTCCAGAATTGCCAATCGCGTCGTATTCAGCAGTAACCAATCAGAAAGCCGATCTCCCGAAACAACAACCCGTCCAAATTCCCAACGCCGAAAAGAAGAAAATATCATCTTCGCAGCCTACATCCGACATCAGTTCAAAAAGAGTAACCAAATCACAACCTATAATTCTGAACCCTTATCGAGATGAGATGCAACAACGCAAAAAAATACAATACTCCAATTAGTTATATCTACTCTTATTACGAGTTCATTAAGCTCGCCGTCCACAATTTCTCAAATAAATATTAGAGAACATTTAAACTCTATTCTTGAGACAAAGATAAATTCTGTCAGTCCTAAAATAGATACAGAGGTAATTGATATTTCCACATTGAGTGATGATTCTGGTACCTATTGATAAATACTGATCCATCAGTACCACGAAGGGAAATGAACAAATATATAAACATTTTACAATGGAATGCTCATTCAGTATGTGCCAATAAAGCTAGTTTACAAAATTTCCTGTACAACAATCGCTTAGGCCCGTATCGTCAGTCGTCCCTACAAATGTAGGGCGCCTTTATGGCCTCCTTGATTGTCATACTCCTTTCTCTCCTTAAAAATTTCTAGACTACACTTGTCCCGAGTCAGCGTCAGCGCTCTCCTATTGTGAAGATATGTTTTCTTTTTAAATTGTAGGAAATCTCACGCTGATAAAACATGATATAACTCAAAAGCAAGCACAATTTGATGCAAATAGATGTTTGTGACATAACCTCAAAATACAGCGCTGACACGGAGAAGTAGAAAACTATGACAATCAAGGAGGCCATAAAGGCGCCCTACAATTGTACGACTGACAATACGGGCCTAAGACTTTATATTAATATCAGAGCTATGGCTAAAAGAAACTTCGCTTTCAAAATATACAATTTTGTTAAACAATGCAGAGACACCCGGTTCTGGTGACGTGGGCATATTTATTAAACAGAATATTAATTTCTAAGTACCTAATTTCTATCTCAAATAATTTTAATCGTTCTATAGAGGCTTGTCCGATTACCGAGAATGCCGGGGAATACAATTTAGTTCTATATATAATCCAACAGAAGTTCGTGCATCGCAAAGAGATTTGTGTAATCGATTTAATCAGTTTAGTGATCCCACAATCTATTGTGGAAATTTTAATTCACACCATGGCCTATGGGGTTATAGAGAAAATTGTGCCCTAGTAATCCTTAATGATGGTCGACCTACTCAAATAGTCAGCCCACAATATACAAATCAGTTTTCTGCGGTCGATTTAACGTTAATGTCACCAAAAAAAGCAGATATCATGACTTAGGTCGTGTTACCCGACACGAAGGGCTCTGATCATTTTCCAATTCATATCACCGTACAGTCATCTACAGGCCAGTTGGTTGACTATATGCCCTATTCTATGTGGAACGAAAAACACGCAGATTGGACAGTTTTTCGAAACTTAATAGAATCGGAGATAAACGACTCATCCAGTTTGGGCGACATGCTCAATACGGATAAGTTTAGCGCCCTAATCAAAATAATTTCACACGCTGCTGACAACAGGATACATCTGAACAAACTTTTCAGTTTTGCTCCCTCTCAACCAGTTTGGTGGGGCAGGGATTGTACAGAAATATTTGAGACCAGAAAGAAGGCTCTTGGCAACTGCAAGATACAGGCAAATTTTGAAAATTTTATAGCAGCTGGCTGTCTTGTCTAGGCAAACTAAATCGAAGATCCCGATTAACAAAATATGACGTTTTGTGAAGTCAGTAAATACAAATTCTGTTATCAATCAAGCTCCAAGGATTTAGTTTAAAAGCTTTTGGACAATTTTGCACCTCTGTCAATTGTAGCAGCACCTTTAGCAAATCCTTATAACTTTAGTTAACATCAAAAGTCCCTTATTGTCAAACCATTCTTTTTTAGAGAACTGGAAACGTGTCTTAAGGATTGCAGAAACACTTCACTGGAATAGACAGGTTTACTTATGATATTCTGCATAACCTGCCAGATTCTGTCAAACTTCTACTTCTTCAACTTTTCAACGAGTGGTATACAAAACACTTAGTTCTAAACTTTTTTTAGAAATGTCAACATGAAAAACACTACTTTTACAAGATAGCGCTTCACCTCTTATAGAACAATTATATTTCGTTCACGATCATACATTATTAATTTTAGTAATTATTACTGTTTTAGTAAGACAACTAATAATCATATTACTTTTTAACAAATTCGTTATCTTTTGATACTAAAGCCGGGTAAAGAGCCATAGTACAATGGCTCGTACAGACCCATCCTGTATACCCTATTTGACGAGTATTCATCACGGAACAATGACAGCTAGTTATCTAGTAGTATTTCAAATTTCCCCATATCGGCACAGGACACATAATTAATTCCGAGGGTATTTTGTTGTGGTTCTTTGTATGCTACAGATTCGTTTTGTACTTGCTAACAACTATTTTATTTACAAAAGTTTCTTTGCATACGAAAGAGACGCTACAAGCACAATGGCTGCTAATCTGCTAATGACCATGACTAAATTTCAAGTCAGGTAGGAATAGGAATAGGTATGGTCAGTCGTTCCTACAATTATTGTAGGACGCCTTTATGGCGTCCTGGCTTTTCATAGTTTTCTACTTTTCCGTATCAGCGCTCTATTTTGAGGTTATGTCACAAATATCTATTTGCATCAAATTGTTCATGCTATTGATTTATATCATGTTTTATCAGCAAGAAATTTCCTACAATTCAAAAAGAAAATATAACTTCACGATAGGACAGCGCTGGCGCTGACACGGAACAGGTGCAATCTAGGAACTTTTGAAGGAGAGAAAAGACTATGACAATCAAGGAGGCCATAAAGGCGTCCTACAATTGTAGAAACGACTGACGATACGGCCCTGAGATAAACAGTTTTTAACTATATTAATTATATCTACTTTTTAGAACTTGAACACCAATGATTTTAAAGGGCAATGAAAGAGCCATACATTTAGTTCAGAATGTGTGGCAGTATATGACCCAGTTGATAGAGGTCCGATTAACTCAAATAGGTCTGAACATTACTCAGGTAATTCTAACAAGTAATAAAATAGAAAAATGTAAGTAACTATTGCAGGAAATCATTATATGTACACAACTGGGACAATGCTGTGTTCTGTCTCTCTCTCTCTCTCTCTCTGCTGGATCTCTTTCTGACCACGCATCCTGTCCCTTACAGCGCTGCTGTCCTGTCCCGCCTGGGTGACTCCGACCACGGTGTTGTGGAGGTTAGGTTTCGGTCAGAACCCGTTGTGATAGCAGAAACTCGTACAGGCCGCAAAACTTGACAACGGACCTGCCGCCTGGGAGGGGCTCAGAGACTTCTGTAGCTTTCCTTGGAGAGATGTCTGTTTCACTGACGCGGATGTGTCGGCTGTCTGTTCTTCGATAACTGAAATTATCCATGTCGGAATAGAGTAATACATCCCTCACACAGTGAAACTGCCTAAACCAGGGTCCAACGGCTGGTGTAACAAATCGTGTGACACTGCTCGCCAGCAGAAGATCAAGGCAAACAGAACCTTCTTACAAAACCCCACTCTAGCAAACAGACAAGCCGACGTCGAGTCCAGAAACAAATATAGCGCAGCGGTTCGCAATGCCAAGAACCAGCACGCAGCGCAATGGCAGTCGCTCTTTCTGGACGCTGACCAATCAGATTGAAAATAATTTCTCACACAGTAGCCTTCCACCACTTACGTGTCAGGATGGAAGATTGTATTCGACTCAAAGGCCAAGGCGGAAGTGCTAGTCAAGATCTTTGCTGCCAACGCCACCATGCACGCCCAAGTGCCGTCAATTCAAAGGGTTCCCTACACTAGGCGGGAGGTAACATTCAGGCATAAGACCGTAAGACGAGTGCTCTTGTCGCTCGACATCCACAAAGCTTCTGATCCGAATTTGATTCCTGCCATTGTACTGAAGAGTGTGCAGCGGAGCGGAGCGTCTCTTACAGGTATCTTATGAATCCGGCACCTTCCCAGTAAACTGGAAATTTGCTCATGTCCCACCCATCCCAAAAAAAGGATCTAAGACGGACCCTTTAAACTGGAAATTTGCTCATGTCCCACTCATCACAAAAAAAGGATCTAAGACGGACCCTTACAACTACAGGCCTAGAGTATGGTTTCCGGCACGAACGATCCACATGGGACCTCCTAGCTTACGTCACGCAATTGTGGAGTAAAGTCATCCAGTCTTATGGTGAGGCTCATGTCGTTGGACATCACGAAAGCGTTCGATCAGCTGTGGCACGCTGCCCTCTTAAGCAAACTTCCATCCTATGGCAGAAAAGCTTTGCAGATAAGTAGCTGACTTTATCTCTGGCCGCAAGATATCCGTCGTAATTGGCGGGTTCTCCTTTCCTGCACGATCAACCCAGTCCACAGCTTAGCTGATGATAGCACTCTACATGGAGGAATTCCGAGTAACAAGCCGATCTCTGCCGCTGATATGGAAAAAAGAAGACTAGCGACGACTTCCTCTCTGACAAGAGACTTGGGGACGCAACATATTGTACAGTTCAATGCTTCTAAAACACAGTACTGTACTTTGACGAACAAGAAGCGTCCTAGCGCTCATTTGGGGTTCGATGTCCAGATCACCGAGGACCTGATCTAGCACGAACACATTTCGTCAATAGCTGAAGCTGCTGGGAAAAAGCTAGGCTATTTGTTTAGGCTAAGAAGTACTTTTCTCACGCATGACCTTGTCACTCTACTACAAGGCCCCAGATAAGGCCTAACCTCGAGTATTGCTCACACGTTTGGGGTGCTGCCGCCCGACTACATTATCCATGCTCGCTGCTGTCCAGAGGAGGGCGGTCCGACTGATCGATGACTCTTCTCTAACAGGACAGTCTCGGGACTCTTTCGCACCGTCGGGCCATCGGCGATCTAGATCTTTTCTACCGCTACACCAACGGGCTTTGCTCCTCAGAGCTCTCTTCCATGATGCCGCCGCGAGATGTGACCTGCCAGACAGAACCCGCCTGACTTTGGCATCCATCCTAACCGTGTCGAACTTCAGTACATCCAGAACTGGCCTATACGACCGCTCCTTTGTACCGAGGTGTCGAGATGGGAAACAATCTACTGAGGGAAGCTTTTCTACTCTACTACTAACCTTAGGCAGTTCAAGAATCGTATTAACAAAATCTTCTTCGGGATCATCATAGCAGCCGCGGTGTTCCGTCTTCTGCCTGCGCGGCTGCTTCGATATAAAAAAAACTCTGCAAAAATCTAAAGGAAACGCAAAACGTAGTTTACAATTTTCTTCAAAGAGAGTAAGATATTGATAAGGATATACCAAACAGCACAACTGATGCTATGCCATCATTACGTATCGAGGAAATGGTAAATTCCAGAAGTATATTTTATTTTTCTTTTGCTATTTAAGTGGTATGATGCATTTGATGGTTCACAATAATATGGCATGGTGGTGGGTCGTTTTCGTAATTTTGGGTGAATATTAGTTTTGATTCGACTAGTTTGGACGAATACGTTACACTGATGACGGACAATAAACCAGAAACACGTGCCTATATTATTTTTACAGGTAAATTCACAGATTCTGGAAAGGACTACGCAACCTGTTCTATTGCCATACCATGTAATCAATAAATCCCCAGATGTACTATAATAATTTTCTGCTAAACTTTTCTATATCTGTCCTGTATATTTTATTGTCACATTTCCCGTCCACTTAAAAATATAATCCTGATATGGAACAACAGTTCTGAATACGGTCCCGAAATTCATCATGCCATCGTTACCAAATTAACACAAAGATGTCGCTTTTGTGATCAGCTGTTCACCTCAAACGTGATGGATACTCGTGAAATAAGGTTAGTCAAAACTTTTGAACGCATGACCAGGCTGGCTATAAATTCAATCTCGAAAGCAAAAGCTGATACCGATCATGTGCTGATCTCACAGTACGGTTTTAGAAGTGATTGTGGAACTTTGATGCCGTGACCCAGTTAGTTTTAGACGTGTAATTTTGTTTCTCTACTGGTTCCTGGATTTCAAGGGTGCATATGATTCTGTAGACTTAGGAATTCTTATGGAAAAATTATACAAAGGCATATCTAGGAATCTACAGCCAGTATAATAGAGCTATTCAAGGACAGAACTATTTACTATAACATATCACAGAAATGAATTACTTGGACCTATGATGGTTTACAACGGTTTACCGCAAGTTCAATACTTAGTCCTATATTATTAAATTTGTACACAGCTGACTTCCATGGCAGGCTCGACAAGGAGGTGCAAGTTATCCAATACGCGGATTTTATAATATGTACATATGTAGAACACCATTCATATAATTATTGTCATCAATTCATATAAAAAGCGATTGATAGGTAAAGAATTGGTTGCTAGAGATGAACCTCCAGCTTGTCCATTGATAAGTCCGCGATAATGTGTTTTACCAGGCACAGGATCGTGCTTCCTAGTCAGCTCAAAGTTGGTGACGTTGTCATTCCCGTAGTGCAGAATTACAAATACTTAGGTATAGTACTGCATCCAAACTCTTATGGAGCAAGCATATTCAGTTCGTTAGATCCAACTCGAGAGAGGGATCAACATATTTAAGTGCACCACGAAGAAAAATGGGGTTCAGAACAGAAAATAGCACTAAGTTTTTACCAATCATATGTACGTTCTTTGTTGGACTATAGATGTGTGCTATACGGTTCAGCAACTAAGTTCCCATTACAAAACTTGATCGAGGTACAGCTGCATGCCTTGAGAATTTGCATGTGAGTCATGAGATCGTCACCGTGTCCAGTTGTTTTAGCTGAAGCAAAGGAACCTCCGCTTACTCTGAAACGGCGGTACTTTGCACAGAGAACAGTTGTAAGTACAGGTCATGTAATAAATTTGTTAGACAAAATATCAGAATTAACAACAGAAGACTATACTAATAGCTTCTGGGCCAAGAAATGTTCACCTATGCTGGCTGAGGCTTTCGCTGTTACCAGTAATCTATCGAGTTATATTCACCCGGCAGATAATTATCCGTTATATAATTGTACATATGAAGTATTTTTAAATGAAACAATCATCTTAGTGCCTGACTATAATAGGACCGTCCTATCAACCGTACTGGCAGAACTTAATTACCGGACTCTCATTTATACCAATGGCTCTAAAAGTAAGGCGAGCACTGGTTGTGCTTTCTACATTCCACACCTAAATTATTGTAACAGTCATATAATAACGCTTTGCTATGTAACATTAGGAAATTGCTTGTAACTTGCAATGCCAAAAGAACACATATAAACTTTGTATGGGTTAAAGGGCTGCTGGCGTCAGGGGCAATGAAAAGTAGACAAGGCTGCTTGAATACTATAACGAATGTTCCCCCCGTTTACTCTGATTTATTCATAGAAATTAACCCTTAACTGGTGACGTGCCATTCGGGTAACGTTAGAGGTCATGCTGGGGGGGTATCTCAGACCCACATTATTTTTTTATATACTTGTATATATTTTAGATATTGTTAATTAATAAAACAAAATGATAAATGCTACCTAACGGTTGGTCCAGCAAAACAGTTGTCTAGTGGCGTGCAAATTTAGGCCCTAGCACAATAAAGCGGAGAGTAGGGGCGGGTTAAGAGCGCCAGTGACTTAAGACGGATTAAGCCACAACCCCCGAGATGTTAGTCGAAGTTGTTTTGCTTGACCACCACACAAAAGGAGAATCTAACAGAGATGACGAAATTTAAGTAACAGTACACACAGAGCCAAATGAACAAGATATCAAATGGATCACAATATATTGATTAAAAAGAATAAAAACACGCATGTGCTTCACTACTGGAGTGCGAGAAAGGATATTAAAAAAACTGTCGCAAAATAAAATAGTTGGCTGTTTACCATGGTATACGCTTTACATATATGTTTACGCCTAAACTACACTTATCTGGGCGTAGGTCTTCTCTAAGTTATGGCTAGGCGCAGCCGAGATGTATCCCAGGTCAAAAAGAACGAAAAAAAAGGCAGTCAGTAGTGGGGCACGACACTGGGCAGGGGCTGCTTGCCTCGGTCCCAAAAATTATGATGGTAACAGAAAAAAAACCTGTTCACGTCAGGGTTTTTTCAAGGGGATGGCTTCCAATTTGCAAAACTGCAACGATGCAACTGACTGGGGGAGAAAAGACGAGGATTTTCTTCTGTTTCGCTGAGGTCAAAATCCCATAAAAAATGGAAGACGTAGAACCCAAAATAACTAAACTTAAGTTACGCAACAAAAGGAAAAGGGTGCTAGTCCATGAGTGGGTGCTTGGGGCCTTATATCCCAGAGTCTGGAAAACGACAGAGACCCCTGGACCACGACCTCAACGGAAGCTGAAAAGCGAATCACCGAATACGCAACGTTCTAGAGGAAGCACCCTAATTTTCCAAGAGATGTCCCTCATATAGACCAATTTTATTCAAATAGGGAGTTTTCGTCGATCATAACTAGACTAAAGCTAAATCATGGCTGTTTCCCTGATCAACTCCATAGAATAGGTGTAACAAATTCTCCACTGTACCGGATCTAAATTGCATGTAAATTCACAGCGCGAAAGAAGAGTGCTAGCCATGTACTTGCTATGGAGACGACGAATAGGAAATAGGCGGTTTTGGATTCACTCATTGCTTCAAAATCGACATACTTCTGGGTCCTTCAAAGTTTTATTCAATTCATTTCGGAACAGTGAGGAAAGGCACAACACAACACTTAAAAAAAACAATACCGCAGTACACGTACGTCTTTCCTCTCCAGTGGCAGATCCAGGACTAGAGGTGGAGGCGTGCGGCGCCCGCCAGACCGTGTGAAAGCCCCAATAACAACAATAGCCCTTCGCAGAGTAGTCCGGCTTAGAGGCCGCATGTCCGGCGTAGGGGAGAGCGCGCGCCGCATATTGTGTGGAAAGACTCATCAACTCCCATAGCCCAACGCCGCATCAGGCCGTCAAGTGCGAACCGGATCGTGTGATAGGGGCGTAAGACGATAAGCAAATGGAGAGCAAAATTATTCAATTAATGTTTTGTGCGCAACCAATATGAAAAATGCACATGATTCTTATTTTACTTAAACCGTTAATTTCGTTTAAAGGACAGCTTTGTAGTGAGCGCTGAACGAGAATTCTACACCGCGATTGAGCAAGAACTGGCAAAGTTGAAACCTGTAGAAGAAGCGCCACCAGATGAAGTACACGAAGAGCATGATCAATTCACGGAAATGAAACCGCAACCGGTACCGGTTCAAGCGGAACTGCCCAACCCTTCACCGCAAAAGGAGAAAGCGAAGGACAAAGGCAAGGAAAAGACTTGATTAGCACAAAATACAGGCTAAGCATGTTTTTTTTTGAGTTTACAATATATTACTAATGCAAGTTTTACTTTTTTGCTTCATTTATTTTTTAATTCACACTGTCTGCAGCCATTGCACCTTCCTGTATAACTTCATACATTTATCTGACATGATATAAATGTATTCGCCCAGTACAGGGGCAGCTTGGACGTTGTGCAAAGGTGGAAATAGATTCTGGTTACGTAGTGAGGTCACGTCCGTATTGGTGGCGTGTTGTGGAACAATTTCAGGAAAAATTCCACTATTCAATTAACCGATTATTTTTGCGCATCCCTAGTTTATTTTTTCAATTCAAATAATAATGTAACTTAGAATGTGTACTCCGTGAAAAAAAAATTGCAAATTTTAGTTTTTCTTTTGCAGGTTTTAGGTTTGCTAGTAAATATAGTGTACACTGCCCGAACAACGAAAAGTATTCAACTTTGTGTATATGGATATCAAAAATCCTTAAAGGTTTTGTACGAATATCAATGTAAGCTGCCATAATGGTACTGATAAACGGGAAGTAAATGAATGAATGATTGGAAACAAGCAATATCTATGGAATTTTCTGTAGAAAGTCTTTGTCATCAATTAGGCGTTTAATGGCTATCTGCAAGAGGTTTATGGGAAGAAACCCAGGGTGTGTGATGTTAAATGAATAAACAATCAATAATAGTATAAATAACATGAATCTTATTCCAAAATCCAACATTTTTTAAAATTCTAACTGAATTATACTTAAGTTCTTAATATTGGCGAAGTTTCAATGACAAGCTGCCATCTCGTACTTTGACAATATTTTGTTTACAACATTTCACAGCTATTGGTTGCTAAAATTTATCGAATGGATCTTAAAGCTCATTTGCTATAGTACATTTGACGGATTGTTACCCTATAGGTGGATAATAATGGCTTGTTGATTTGAGAGTCTTGGTGCAATCCACCCTTTATGTAGTAGTTTTTAGAAATTTGCTAAAATGCGAGGTGTGAGCCATTCAGATGCTTATTACAACACAATGCTTACCACGGATCGTTTTCCACAATTCAACCTCATGTCATCGGCTTAAGTGGAAACGCTGCACAGCAGAAAACATTAGTGAATGAAACCACTTTAGCTTGAGGTACACCATTTCCTCCATATATTCAAAGAACTGAATGTGGGGCAAACGCAGGCAATTTAGAACTTGGAATAATCGAAATAAAATATCAGTCTCTTACTAAATACGTTTACTTCAATTAACTTTTCCAGAAGATCACATTTCAAAACGGAATATTGAATCATTAAATAAAAAATGAAATTCCATAGTCTAACTTTTACCATTCGGAGCACTACAGAAAGCATTAAAAATCCACTTTCTCTCGATATTAGCTCCAATACCCACAAGCTCCTGCTTGAATACGGATGGAAACCGAATCATGAGAGATTCAATATCGGAAGGTCGTATATTCGGCTCTATTTTGCTTACATAGGACCAAATGTAGTCCAAACCAGCCCCAAAAGGATGAACGTTCAGAAAAGTTGATATTATGCCCACCAACTTGGCGTCGCATTCGTTCAGTCTCTGCGAGGTTGTGCTCGTTGCAGCCTCTGAAAGACACTCTGACACGCTGACAGAGTCACACTGCTCGTTTTCGCTGTCATCCAAGTTGATAATCTCTTTGTCGGTCAATATTTTTCGATCATGCTTCCTTGGAGGTTTCTCCCCTGACAATTTGCTTTGCAAATCCTTCACCCTAGCTTCTTCCTCGCATTGTCTTTTTTTCGCTTCGAGTAGCTGCTGTTGCATGCCCTGTAGCGTTTGTTGTAGTACTTTGAATTGCTTGTCTTTGTCTTCCATGTCCTTTTTGTAGTCTAGTTTCAGCACTTCCACCTAGAATGTGAATGTTGGTTAGCATAAGAGCATAAGAGCAGAAAATGGGGAAACTCAATGGAGAACAAAGTTATACATTTAGTTATATACAATTTAGGATCGCATTGATAAACGTTACTTGAGAATGGAGTGCCGTTTAAGGAATAATCTTTGAGGAACGTCCAAGAAAGGGCTTAACATTTGCATTTGACAGATGTAACAGTTGTCATCACACAGTCATCGATGTCGGAAAGATTTTTCTTTACTGGCCGTATCTATTTAGCATTTTGACGGTTGCACAGTGCTGCAGGGTGTCTCCGGATTCGACTAAATTTAGTAATAATATACTAAGTGACATATAAATCCGAAAACCCAGTTTAAATGGTTTTATTTTAATAAAATTTTGTATAAGTACTTAATGAAGCATAATAAGTAAATGATAAAAATTTCAAAATGATTGCACTGCTTTTAAAGCCCTTTGACCTTTAATAATGTGTGGATGCACCCTGATGTGCTACGCATTCTCCCATGCGCCTAGGCATGCTTCTGATCAGGTGGTCAATGTCCTCCTGTAGTATCTCATTCCAGGCAACCACCAACTCCTCTCGAAGTGCTTCTAGAGTCTGAGGAGGACGTTGCAAATTGAGCAGTCTCCTACCCATCATATCCCACACGTGCTCAATTGGGGATAAGTCGGGAGATCTTGGTGGCCATGGTAACAATGTGACATCATTATGTTGAAAGAAGTCTATTGTGACTCTTGCAACATGTGGTCGGGCATTATCTTGTTGGAAAGTTGGATCTGCCAGGGTGTCAAGATAGGATAAAAGATGGGGTTCTAGAACTTCGTGGATATAACGCTGCGCATTCATGTTACTTCTGATGAAGATTAAAGGTGACCTGGAACCATAAGCTATAGCACCCCAAACCATAGCTCCAACAGTGTGATGAACATGTCTTTCAACAAAGAACTGTGGATTCCTCCTTTCACCACGTCGCCTTCTAACCCTGGCACGACCATCGTGCATGCCTAAACAAAATCGAGACTCGTTACTAAAGACAATACTGTTCCATTCCTGATCCCAGAGTGACCGTTGTCTGCACCACTCAAGGCGATTACGTCGGTGTTCTCGAGTTTAAGGGAGGACCCAGTGTGGCCGGTATGAAAACAAGCCAAAACTTCTCATTCGTCGGTAAACACTTCGCATGCCAATAGGTCTTCCGTGTTCTGCAAACCATTCATTTGCAATGGACCTGGTAGTGGAGAAACGGTCCCTTAAGGCCAATAATCTTAGGCGGCGATCTTCACGGTCTGTTGTTCTACTGCGGCGTCCAGTGCCCCTTGCTCTTTGCGTATGGCCTTCTCGAAGCCATGCTTGACAACACCTAACCACAGTGTCTACACTTCTTTGCACTCTAACTGCAATTGCCCGAAAAGAAAGTCCAGCTTCCCGAAGTCCCACTATACGGCCCCTATCAACTCACTAAGTTGACGAAATCGTACAGGTCTCCGTACTCTAGGAATCGTAACCGATCGTAAAGCATGTCAAGAACCAAAATCCGCCAACGTTGATTCTTTACTGCGGCTGAAATATTCATTTTTAGAGCGTAGTGAATTAAAAAAAAACAGAATAAAAACCGGAATGTCCAACTGATAAGGCTGAAAATTTTTTCACTTGTTATTTACAGTAAGATAAATACATTCACCAACTTTTATTAAAATAAAACCATTTAAACTGGGTGTTCGTATTTATATGTCACTTAGTATATAACAGATCATGATGGAGATAAAAGAGATAATATATAAATATTATTCATGGGCAGTTTTGAAACAAGGAATACACACGGTTGGAGCTCCATCGCAATCTTCACAAAATGTTAAAACATTTGACGCTTCCACTCTTGCTTCTTTACTTTCTTTCTCCTTCTGAATTCTCTTATAACATACTGAGCAACGTTTTCTGCTACTCCTCGCTGTGCCTTCATATTTTCCAATCCGGTGACTGTTCTTTCCACGCGTCCTTTTTTTTATTTTTTGCTCATTATTCTCTGCATTTTTCACTTCTCCGTCTCTTTCTTGAGCATCGTTTAACAATCCTATTATTTCCTCCCGAAAAGTAAGCATATCAACTGGCTCATTTTTGCCGTTACTATAGCAGTTATAAACAACTAAAGAGTTTACAATGCTTGTTCCTATCAGAATCTCAAATGCAACCTTTTTATACCATTTAATGCTTTTCCTTAGGTTGTATGATACGACGACATCTGATCCGATATGTCTACACCCTTTTTAGCTTTATGTATGCAATAACGGCGGATGGTTTCATTAGATCATTTCCTTTTTGTTTAGCGCCAGTTGCCACTAACTGGTCGGCATGGGTAGATATCAAATTTATCATTATTACAGGGCGTTTGTCAAGCCATTTTGTAACTCGAATACCGTCTCTGGCTCGGGCATCTGTCAATGCCATTTGTCATTTGTGTCAGTGCTTTTTAAGGCGTAGGGCGTAGCGTTCTTGCCTACGTTTGATTTTCCACTGGTTTCCGTGTTTTCCCAGGCGTTTTTAGTGAATATGCCCACTTCGGGCAGGAAAGGCTGATCGAAAGTATTTGTCGAGCTTTTCTGTATGTGGCTATAAAGCTTTCCCCTGACTAAAAAAAAAATACTTCGTCAAAAATATTGTTCGTTTCGATGTTCGATTTTAACGGATAGCATTCAAATCGCTGCTCTTTCACTTTGAACAAAATAATGGATCCTAGCTTTTAACCATTTTTGGTAATCCGTTGTCGTCATACCGACGAATCCTCTTAACTACTTCCAGCCGATAAATGAACATTTCAGCCGCGCTCCTCTGCAGTTCGGCTTAATCCAGTTTCAGTTTAATCTGTGCATATTTAACGAAAGCAATTAAAGTTGTAGAGATTCGGGGCCGGAGTCGGTCTGCCTGAGCATTATTGGTTAAATTGCAGGCTTTACAAACCATTGATTTCTGTTTGCAGACACTTCCAAATGCGATTCCGGCCGAACCGTCGAAACATTATGGCGCAATTATGAAAATGGCGGTCATGTGAAGTTCCACACAGACCATCGGGTTAATGTTATAGGCAGTTTCGTTACTGCAGCGTAACATTTTCAAAGTTATGGTGTATCTTATTTCCTGCAACGATTGAGCTAGTATTGTGATCGACAATCATTTCAAAATTGAGATACGAGGGAACTGGTAATGAGTTGCTCTGTACGCCCGTAGGGGCAGAAATGTGTACTACACAAGTTCCGCCCACTGCAATGCTATTCCGGTTATTTTTGGGTACCTCCTCGTAAATAGTTTGTCATACGTATTTTCATTAGTTTAATCAAAAGCTCAAATTTTGTGTTTCATTTATTCGTGTGTATCTTAGTTCAAACCAGGTGCATCTATCCGCCTATGCAATATATACTAAGTGACATATAAATCCGAACACCCAGTTTAAATGGTTTTATCTTAATAAAGTTGGTGAATGTATTTATCTTACTGTAAATAACAAGAGAAAAAATTTTCAGCCTTATCAGTTGGACATTCCGGTTTCTATACTGCTTTTTTTTAATTCACTAACGCTCTAAAAATGAATATTTCAGCCGCAGTAAAGAATCAACGTTGGCGGATTTTGGTTCTTGACATCCTTTACGATCGGTTACGATGCCTAGAGTACGGAGACCTGTACGATTTCGTCAACTTAGTGAGTTTGATAGGGGCCGTATAGTGGGACTTCGGGAAGCTGGACTTTCTTTTCGGGAAATTGCAGTTAGAGTGCAAAGAAGTGTAGACACTGTGGTTAGGTGTTGTCAGGCATGGCTTCGAGAAGGCCGTACGCAAAGAGCAAGGGGCACTGGACGCCGCCGTAGAACAACAGACCGTGAAGATCGCCGCCTAAGATTATTGGCCTTACGGGACCGTTTCTCCACTACCAGGTCCATTGCAAATGAATGGTTTGCAGAACACGGAAGACGGAAGAAGTGTTTACCGACGAATGAGAAGTTTTGGCTTGTTTTCATACCGGCCACACTGGGTCCTCCCTTTAACTCGAGAACACCGACGTAATCGCCTTGAGTGGTGCAGACAACGGTCACTCTGGGATCAGGAATGGAACAGTATTGTCTTTAGTGACGAGTCTCGATTTTGTTTAGGCATGCACGATGGTCGTGCCAGGGTTAGAAGGCGACGTGGTGAAAGGAGGAATCCACAGTTTTTTGTTGAAAGACATGTTCATCACACTGTTGGAGTTATGGTTGGGGTGCTATAGCTTATGGTTCCAGGTCACCTTTAATCTTCATCAGAGGTAACATGAACGCGCAGCGTTATATCCACAAAGTTCTAGAACCCCAACTTTTACCCTATCTTGACACCCTGGCAGATCCAACTTTCCAACAAGATAATGCCCGACCACATGTTGCAAGAGTCACAATAGACTTCTTTCAACATAATGATGTCACATTGTTACCATGGCCACCAAGATCTCCCGACTTATCCCCAATTGAGTACGTGTGGGATATGATGGGTAGGAGATTGCTCAATTTGCAACGTCCTCCTCAGACTCTAGAAGCACTTCGAGAGGAGTTGGTGGTTGCGTGGAATGAGATACCACAGGAGGACATTGACCACCTGATCAGAAGCATGCCTAGGCGCGTTGGAGAATGCGTAGCACATCAGGGTGCATCCACACATTATTAAAGGTCAAAGGGCTTTAAAGCAGTGCAATCATTTTGAAATTTTTATCATTTACTTATTATGCTGCATTAAGTACTTATACAAAATTTTATTAAAATAAAATCACTTAAACTGGGTGTTCGGATTTATATGTCACTTAGTATACATCTACTCGGCACTCGCAGATAAAAATTACATCCATAAACCTTCTGCGCATTACGTCAGGCATCATGTATTTTTGGGCCAAATATTTTAACAACCGGCGATCACTTCAAAGACCAATTTAAATCTGAGCTGAAATGCTACTCTACCAGTAACTGTTCTTATGTAATTAGCGACTTTGACAATTTTTGAATATTGTTTTACCACTAATTTTAACTTTTTGTTATTGCATCTTATTTGTCTGTTTTATTTATAAAACCGATACATGTTCATGCATGCTATTCAGAAAAATAGTGAAATAAAAATAAGTGAGTGAGATTGTGTAGTGTCAAATTATTCGCAAGAAAATGGCCTCTTAGAAAAAGCCGACGAGCCACCCTCTGTCTATTTGAAAAAATCAAGTAAACTGAAAAAAATTTGTGTTTGTAACTTTTAGAAAATCTGTAAAACGACTGTAAGGTCGGTAGATTCAAAAATAAAAATTTGAAATAAAAATTACTTATTTGTCCCATTTTAAAATCGAAAGTTGGAGTCGTTTCCGGTCAAACCGGAATCACTTCAAAGCAAGTGAATATGTCAAAAAATGTAAATTCATCTATATACGCAACCCCCAAATTTCGTTTTTCGATCTGTAATAATAAAAACATTATAGGGATGAGAACCACCGTATAATTTCCCGCGAAATTTTGTTTTGCCCGTCCGGCAGAAAGCGTTAAATATCGCCTCTCTCGACCCAAAAACGCAATAAAATATATTGCACTTTGCCGCGCGTTTAATTTCGTAGATAATGCATCGGACAGGAAGAGCAAATTTGCCGTTGCAATTCCATAACCGAATGCGAAAGGTGTTAAAATATTTATTTTAGATAGGAAACGGCAACGAAGGAACAGGTGCGACCTTCCTTATTTGATCTGCTGTGTGCATTTTGGAGGAAGTTCGTTTTCACACCGGCTGAGCGCGCACCGCTGAATGAGTTTGGGCTACGTGACTGGAAACGGGCGACGTTTTCAGGTAAATTAACCGTTTTCACTTGTAAATTACAACAAACGTACATTCCTTACAATATGATTAAAATAATAGCAAACCATTTGTTCAGTCCTGGGACGCTACCTGTGGAATTTATTTGTTGCTGATGTATTCTTTATCTGAAGTCACTTGAAATAGCATAAAAACCTTTGGTCGGCGCGTCCTTTGTAATTTCATGACGTATCATAGGCGTGCGGTCATTTATTTAGAACGATAATAATAATGTTTTTATATCACAATAAATGGATTTTACTATCTTCTTATTTTTTTGATTTGGGATAAAAAATACTTATATTGGAAGTTTAATTTATGTTGACTGAAAGTTAAGAAATGGAAAAAATTACAGAATTCCAACGTTTGACATAGGCAAATATTTACATAGCAGGTAGGTATATAAAAAGGTATATAAAGACTTACATTATAGGTATTTATATATCATCCTCGCCTTCGGAGCTGTCGCTAGAGTCATCTTGAAGAGGAATTACAACGGGATTTACAGGAGGCAAAACACAATATTCATTTTCTTTTTCAATAATATGCTAGAACACTGCTTCCATAGGTCTGTGGCAGCAATATGATATACTGCATCTCTTATTGTGGCCAATAGCGATTCACTTAATTGAGGGGTCTGATTATGTTTTCTTACTTTTTTTTTTTAAAGCAGCCCAGACCAACTCAATCGGGTTCAAAATGCAGTAATAGGGAGGTAGACGTAATACTTCATGGCCATTTTGCTGAAGCAGATTGTCAACAACATACTCTTTTCAAATTTTTGTCTTTTAATAAGATTCAATAATGTGGCTTTGGTTGATTTTTGTGGTATTTCCATTCCCTTATCCTTCATAAAATCAATAATGTCTTGTTTTTTTGTGCCTGTATTCGGAATTTTGTTTTTCTGTCGGGAATGGTATGGCGCATTGTCCATAATAATCACTGAATTTGGGGAAATGTTTGGTATTAACTGCTGCTCTATCCACTTTTCAAATAAGTCGGAGGTCATGTCCTCATGATAGTCGGCACATGATTCTTTGATATTTTTGGCAGATAACAGCAAGGCATTAGGTATAAATCCATTTTCACTGCCAGCATGGAGAATAATAATTCGTTTTCCACGGTTGCATGGTGCATTTAAAATGCACTTGTTGCTGTCGTCAACCCAGCTGTGCTGCGCAACATCATGGGTATCATACCACGTTTCATCCAGGTAAATCAGATTTCTTTTCTGCTCTCTATAGATTTTAACCTTGTGCAAAAATTCTTGGCGCAATTCAACGATTCGAGACGACTCCATAATCACCATTCTTTTATCTAATTTTTGTATTGAAAACCACACAGTTTTACAATACAGTGCAGTGAGTCTAAGCATTTGTAATAATTATAAAAATCTTCAGGATAATCTTTCAATTTATCCCGTATCATTTCCAACGTGGGCACCAAATTTTCTTTATAAAATCCGTATATTATACGACAAATATCTTCCTGAAAACCCACGTCTATTCTTTTTAATTTTTGCCCTATGCGCTTTCTGTGGAAGGAATGGTTGACTACATCTCCCCTTTTTATAACCCGATAAATGTTAGACCGACTGATTTTTGTCAGGATACAAATTCTGTTTAAAATTTGATTTTCCGAGGAATCTGGATTTTCGTTTTTCAGACAATCATACATATTTAGGATTACTCTTTGGGTCTGTTCCTCTAAATCTTTATGAAAGAATTCTGCCTGCACAGGTTCATCAACCATCTCCTCGTGGCTTGGAGCATTTTCCAAGGTCTCCAAAGAGCCATATTTAGGACACACAAGAACAATCAACACAACAATTAAATCAACAAGTAAACTGAGTATTCAAAAGTCAAAAACACACAAACTAATAAAATCTATGAAAAAACACGGACAGACTAAAGAAAACACGTTTATTCACCGCTAACACTGCACTGGCTAAACTGTTTCAATTTTCAGTAGCCACCTGCACTTGTTCGGAGCTCTGAAATACACGCTTTCTCATTGGCTATGTCCACGCATAGGCGTGCTTTACTCCACGTGGACCGGTGAAACTGCCTTTGATCTTATACGGGGGATATTTGCTGCGAAATTTGGCGATTTTTGCAGCAACAGAGCGTGTTAAATATAGATATATAAAATGCACCCGGTATTTCACAGTGTTTCAAGTGACTTCAGATAAAGTATACCAGTAGAAGACATGGCAGAACAAACGATGTTACAATACGCAAACGATTTGTGTATATCAACTGAATTTAAACAGCCTATATTGACTGTTTTTTTGTTTTCTTATAAATAAGCGTCGTCCTTAACCTGCTGCCTAACTGTCTTGCAATGAACACACTGCAGACCACTCTTTGCAACAGAAACTACATCTTTTGCAATTTTTGCAATAAGTAAAGACGTTCTGCCTCTGATCTGTGCCTATATCCTTTCGAGATTACTTTTATATTTACATTTTACCGTGAAAAACAAAAGAATCGAATATTTTTATTAATACAATTTTTTGTTTCCAGGTAAGTTGATGATTTCACCGTCTACATTCTGGATATATCAGAGTAAGCAATAAATAGTATTATGATAGAACACATAACTATGATTATTATTTCTTTTAGGTAGAAAATGATATTATTGAAATATTCGGATTCAAAACACGACACGACACGAAAAACACAACGCACAGGCTTCTTCTTACTTATTACTCAACATTTCTTCTACTTCGACATCCGTTTACAAAATAGCTTTTTTAACAAGGCACTAAAGTGCACTTGAATTACAAATGAGATTTACTTTCAAAAAATGTTTGCGTTTGTTTTCTTTTGTGCCCTCCCACAATTTTGTTCAGCGTAAAATTATCTGGATATCTAGGATAAATAATGCCCCAAACTTCACAATATCGAAATGCCACAATTCCCGACTTGAAACACATTCTTTTGAAAAAGTCAACCTACTTTCCAACTTTAACACGATCCGACCTAGATAGTAGGAGAAACGGTCGACTACTGTCTGAAGACCGAACATTGTACGGAATTTTAAAACATTTCAATTTGAACAAGCGAATGTGGAATGGTAAAGAATTTAAAGGGAAAGATTCACTCGATCCGGAGCGCCAGAGCGTTTCCTTTAAAGTTTTATCGTAAAACTATGAACGAGCTGAAAAATAGCCTTCGGAATAATAGCTATGAAACTTTTACGATTTTTTGCAGTTGGGTCTTTTAGAGAGTTATATTTTTTGTTATAATATTTCAATTAAAAGTTCGCTCGTTTCTGAAAGTTTAGACCTGATTTTGAGTATCGTGTTATTGGAAAAAACAGAGAAGCGATAGAAGAGAAACGTTGAATTTCTACGAATAAGGGCTCTTTTTGCAACATTTAATTTTACTTTTCACGTCAACTGGCGAAACGACTTCGAGAACGCGAAAACCTGCCAAGAATTGCCGGCAATACACTGCTTGACTGTCCTGGAAGTCTTTTGGTGTTTTCGGGGCAATGAACGAAGGTCACGTGTTTCGTACATAATAATATGGTATCGTGCTCATCGTGACGGTCCTAGGTTCAGCAGGTTTTGCGCGCTGCCATCTCAAAATTGTAATGATGACGTTCTTCGATCCTCGTCCTTAGTCCCCGGTCCTTTGTTTTTCGTTCATCGTTCATCGTTTTCTGTTCTTCGTTCTTCCTTTTCCGCTCTTCTCTCTTCGCACTTCTTCTTCGTTATTCACTCTTCGTGCTTCGTTTTACATTCTTCGTTATTCGTTTTTCGTTCTTGGCTACTCGTTATTCATTATACGATCGGTATTTAGTTTTCGTTATTCCTTCCTCGTTACTCGTTCTTCAGTTTCTGTCTTTCGTTCTTCATCCTTCGTCCTTCACTCTTCATTCCTCGTTCCTTGTTCTTCGTTAGCTGTTTTTCGTTCTCTGTTCTTCAGTCCTTCAGTCTTCGTTCTTCGGTCTTCGTTCTTCTATCTTCCTTCTTCCTTTTTCGTGCTTCGTTATTTATTACTCGTTCCTCGTTCGTCCTTCTTCGTTCTTCTATCTTCCTTCCTCGAAGTTTTTTGGAGCGGGAGCATGTCTTGCCCTTTTTTCATTCTTCGTCCTTTCGTTTTTTGTTTTTCGTTCTTCTTTCTTCGTTATTCGTTCTTTGCTATTAGTTCCTCGTTACTCGTTCTTCGTTTTCCGTTCTTCATCCTTCGTTCTTCATTCTTCGTTCCCCGTTCTTCTTTTTTCGTTTTTCGGTTTTAGCTCTTCGTTTTTTTGTTTTTCGTTCTACGCTGTACTAACAGCGGCGGATAGGCCAGAAGCAACTGCATTAGTCTTATTGGATTTCAGCAAGGCTTTTGACACCCTGAATCACAAGCTGTTAGTTTCTAAATGTAAATACATTGGGTGTGACGACTTGGTTCTGGAATGGATAGATTGCTATTTAAATGAACGACATCAATATGTCGTCATACAAAATAAACTTTCAGACAAAAGGCCGATTTGTTCCGGCGTGCCTCAGGGATCCATATTAGGTCCACTTTTATTCCTTATATACACCTTTGACATTTCCAACACCCTTCAGCATTGTTCTAGTCAATCATATGCTGATGATATGCAGGTTTTTCATAATTTCTGTCTGAACAACTACCATTTAGCTAACAACCTTATCAATCAAGATCTGCAATACTTATGCATATATGCTGCAAAACATAATTTACGTCTAAACGCATCGAAATCGACAGCTATACTTTTTTGCTCCAAGAAAAAACGTACTTTCCTCAAATCAAAGTTAAATTTATCACTAAATAATAGTATCCTAATATTTTCCCATTCTGCAAAAAAATTATTTTGGATGAAGATTTCAGATTTCAGGAGCATGTTGGCTATGTGTGAAAGTCTAGTTATTTTAGACTCAGGCTTCTATATGCAAGTAAAACTGTTTTAAATAGAAAAATTAAGAAAATGTTATGCGAGTCACTCATACTCAGTAAAATCGCTTACTGCAACATAGTTTATTATCCCTGTCTGGATGAAATCACAAAATACAGACTGCAAAAAATTCAAAACTCATGTAGTCGTTACATAAACAATTTAAGAAGGTGCGATCATGTTTCTCACTCAATATCTTCAATGAATTGGTTGAAAATTTCTGATCTTTTCAAATACAACTTTGTTACATTTGTCGTAAAAATATTAAAAACTTATGTTCCTGTTTATCTTATGCAAAAGCTTGCTCGTAGGAATTTAATTCACAATTTGAATACGCGCAACATTAATCTCCTGACAATGCCACAACATAGGACAGCCATTTTTCAACGGTCTTTTACGTATAATGCGGTGAAATTGATCAACTCTTTCGAACAATGTTTCATCAGCAACTTTTCTAAAAAAAAAATATAAAAACTACTTATTGAGCTCTTAGGTTATTGTCCTCTCTTTGAATCGTACGTATTATGTTTTTTGTTCTAATCGTACGCATTATGTCATATTTATTAATTCTTCTTTTACTATTATTCTTCTTTTTCCTTTTCTTTTTCAGTTTTTTTTTTATTTTATTTTGAAGGTAGTAATAAGCATTGACATTTATGGTTAAGTATAAATGGCCATTGGCCAGACTTCACCATTTGTAAGGATACATAATTATGTATGTGTTACAATAAAGTCCATTGAATTGAATTGAATTGAATTGAGTTCTACGTTCTCCGTTTGCGATTCTTTGGTCTTCGTTCTTCGGTCTTCGTTCTTGTATCTTCCTTCCTTCCTTCCTCAGTCTTTTGGGAGCGGGAGCGTTCCTTGTCCTTCTTTTTTCGTTATTCAGTGCTTCGTTCTGCGTCTTTCCTTCTTTCTTCGTTATTCGTTCATTGTTCACCTTCTTTCATTATTCGTTGCTCGTTACGCGTTCTTCGTTCCTTAATTTTCGTTCTTCATCAGTACTCTTTCAATTCCGTGTTCGTTTTTCGTTCTTCATTTTTCGCCCTTTGCCCTTCATCCTTAATTCTTCGTTCTTGACCCCTCGTCCTTCATGCTTAATCCTTGATTAGTTCTTTGTCTTCGTCACCTGGAAGCCAGACACGTATAAATATAGTTTCATTGTTATTTTGATCTGTACTTTATAAAAGGCCACCGTTGTGGTCAAAACTTTACTAAAGAGTAATTTCTTTCATTTGCCCAGAAACACATGGAGTTCTATCAGCATGAATGGCTACAGGATAAGTTTCAGATATTTCAACTCATCTTGTCATAATGAATTTGGTAACGGTTTTGCAAAAAAATAAATAATTGTACGTTGGTGTGTTTTGAGTTAATAAGCAAAAAATTACTTGTAATACTATCTACGGTTAATTTTCTGCTGCTCGTGAGAGTAATCCCGTAACATCAGTCTTTCTACAGGTGATCATGTAACTACATCAAAAGTTTTAACAACTTTAATTTTGATGAGTTGATTAACGAAGAGTGAGGTATACATGCTGTGCTTAGTAATTTTCTGGAAGTGCTGTGACGGTGACGAGAGGGATGCTTATATAACTTTATAATCAGAATTACAGGATGCCTGTATTACGCAGTATGAAGTACATAAACAACGAGTAATCTTATTGAAGTTATTTCCTCTATGACATTATTTTTTGCACTCTAGGCGAATCCGAGAAATAGTCAGGGTAGACAGAGAATCGTTGAGGTCTCGTAATTAATCAGTATTTACAGAATGGAAGCAGGGCTGCGTAAACCATGAATTGATCCTAAATGAACTAGTTCAGTATGGTATAGTTGTTCCACTTCATGACTGGATTCGGGAATTTTTATTTTTCATAATACCATGTACATCATATCAGTAGTAAGTACAAGCCTTGCCATTTTAAACGACGTTGAGTCTACTTAAATATATAGTGCATTGAAATTTTTGTTTTTCTGAGCTAGATCGGTTTAACTTTTACCAGAAGAAATTTTTTATTCTAAAAAAAGTGTGAAATCAACAGTGGAAACGTAAAAATCGGTCGTCATAGTGTAGGATGGGTTATGGACTTAATATTGATGATTTATGGGTATTTTAGTTAAAGATTCGTTAATTTATTGAATTTTTGGTATATTATAATCCAAACTATAACCTTGATGAATAGGTAATCATAACGGTCAGAGTATCAAATACAAGGGTGACTTCGAAGTTGAGTCATTTATTTTAACAGTGAGTAGATCTGATCAAAAGAAATGTTTTTTTCCTTTACCATTTTTCTGGTAAAATTAAAGTAACAAAGTTATAGCCCTTTGGAAGTTTGAGTACCGCCCTGTCTCAATAATAATATTATGTGCTCGTGTTTGGCAACAACGGATATAATCCGCCTTATCGGTTCATCGCATCGGAAACAAAAAAGCGAAAGAATTTGGAACGACGTTTTTACAATTATTTTATTCAGTTCAGTTATACATACAGTCAGTGTCAGTCGAAGGGTTTATCTCTGGTCAGTCGGTAACGCGTATGAATAGTGTCTGTTGCGTGGCTCAAACGAAATAAAAAATGGCACATGTTTATGCGGATCGGTTTCCCAATCGAGTGCAACCAACCCCTCGTGCCTTTGTTAATGTAGTACAACGGGCTCGTGAATCAGGTGACTTAAGACCTCACAGGGGACCTCACGATCAAATACAGGTCCGCACTGAAATACTTGTCGGGAGGATACTTTATAAAACAAGGTAAACTTTTTTTTATTTTTTTTTTTATTTTACACACATATTTTGGTTTATCTTCCTTCTACAATCATTATCTGAAAATTAATGACTCAACTTCAAAGTCACCCTGTATATTGAAATATCGCAGCTAAGGACAAATCTACGTATGTAAACTCAGTGGCGTTTGACATGGTATATTTTGGTTCTTGAAAAAAAAAATGTTGGTCTTTTAGGTTAGGATATCTCGGAAACTAGAGGCAGTTGAAAGATTCGGACCACAGATTCGGATTCACTGCATCAAAACTCTTCGGAAAGCTGGGTCTGGTTTCTGAGTAAAAATGTTGTCGACCAGCATATTGTGATATCGTCCTCGAGAACATAGCTTTTAAAAAATTTAATCATTGTTCATATACTTCCAGACCTCATGTAATTTCCGAATATAAAGTTGAGTAAGCACTCAGCTCGTAACCCTGTTACCACGACACTTCCAGAAAATTTCTAAGCAGTTTCTTTCTATCTCTCTCTCTCTCTGTCTCGGTCGTGCACATTAAATATTGGATCTTGACGTCACATGACCCTTTCTTTTTGGAGGAGTACTCTCAATACTTTTCGTCTGTTTCATCGTTTGTATTAGAGATGATTGAAAAATAATGTTCAGTCTCTTTTTTGTCAAAAAATTCATTTTTTCTTCAACTTCTCTTCAATCTTAACTTGCTAAAAAATAATAGTACAGCTCTTGTATAGCGGTATGGAAGAATTAAGTGGGTAGTTACTTTTTTACTTATCACTTTCAATAATTTTTTGCTTTACTTGAAATCTCAATTTCCTACAATATAATAAAAAAAGGTTACGATTGGGGAAAAATGCACAATAAAATTGCATAAATATGCATTTTTTGACAAAAAATTGAAACCGATGTTCTTTAGTCATCTCCATACACATGACGAAATAACACTGGTGAACAAAATTAAAATAACGTTTTGTTACATGGACAAAACAAGGTGGTTATTATATAAAACGTACCCAAGAAGCCGGAAATAGCATTCGATTTTTTCCTCCACGTTTTTCTTGCGATAAGGCATTTTATACTAAGTGACATATAAATCCGAACACCCAGTTTAAATGGTTTTATTTTAATAAAAGTTGGTGAATGTATTTATCTTACTGTAAATAACAAGTGAAAAAATTTTCAGCCTTATCAGTTGGACATTCCGGTTTTTATACTGCTTTTTTTAATTCACTAACGCTCTAAAGAATCAACGTTGGCGGGTTTTGGTTCTTGACATCCTTTACGATCGGTTACGATGCCTAGAGTACGGAGACCTGAACGATTTCGTTAACTTAGTGAGTTTGATAGGGGCCGTATAGTGGGACTTCGGGAAGCTGGACTTTCTTTTCGGGCAATTGCAGTTAGAGTGCAAAGAAGTGTAGACACTGTGGTTAGGTGTTGTCAGGCATGGCTTCGAGAAGGCCGTACGCAAAGAGTAAGAGGCACTGGACGCCGCCGTAGAACAACAGATCATGAAGATCGCCGCCTAAGATTATTGGCCTTATGGGACCGTTTCTCCACTACCAGGTCCATTGCAAATGAATGGATTGCAGAACGCGGAAGACCTATTGGTATGCGAAGTGTTTACCGACGAATGGGAAGTTTTGGCTTGTTTTCATACCGGCCACACTGGGTCCTCCCTTTAACTCGAGAACACCGACGTAATCGCCTTGAGTGGTGCAGACAACGGTCACTCTGGGATCAGGAATGGAACAGTATTGTCTTTAGTGACGAGTCTCGATTTTGTTTAGGCATGCACGGTGGTCGTGCCAGGGTTAGAAGGCGACATGGTGAAAAGAGGAATCCACAGTTTTTTGTTGAAAGACATGTTCATCACACTGTTGGAGTTATGGTTTGGGGTGCTATAGCTTATGGTTCCAGGTCACCTTTAATCTTCATCAGAGGTAACATGAACGCACAGCGTTATATCCACGAAGTTCTAGAACCCCATCTTTTACTCTATCTTGACACCCTGGCAGATCCAACTTTCCAACAAGATAATGCCCGACCACATGTTGCAAGAGTCACAATAGACTTCTTTCAACATAATGATGTCACATTGTTACCATGGCTACCAAGATCTCCCGACTTATCCCAATTGAGCACGTGTGGGATATGATGGGTAGGAGATTGCTCAATTTGCAACGTCCTCCTCAGACTCTAGAAGCACTTCGAGAGGAGTTGGTGGTTGCCTGGAATGAGATACCACAGGAGGACATTGACCACCTGATCAGAAGCATGCCTAGGCGCGTTGGAGAATGCGTAGCACATCAGGGTGCATCGACACATTATTAAAGGTCAAAGGGCTTTAAAGCAGTGCAATCATTTTGAAATTTTTATCATTTACTTATGCTTCATTAAGTACTTATACAAATTTTATTAAAATAAAACCATTTAAACTGGGTGTTCGGATTTATATGTCACTTAGTATACCTAAGACACCCAAAAATTGTAATGTCACAAATCCTGTGTTTATGAGTGTAATCAGATGCAATGAATTGAGAAGACAAACAGACAGGTGAAAAAAGGGCTATGCGACCTTAATGATTCTCTTCACTCTTGTATTTCTGAATACCCTGTATATGGTTGATGACAAATCACAGCCATCGTTTCTTATCCGCATTTGGCTTTGTATGTTTATTACGTCACCAAACACTTTGTTAAACCATCTCGAGTGAAATGTCATAAAAAACGTACATAAAATGAACCGCTCCGCGGTGAAACTAGACCTTTGTGTTCCGCCCACATTACGAAAGAACGATACAACGCTTGCGTTTCAATGCTTTATAGTCAATTTTCGTAGTATTATGCGCATTGTCAACTCTCTAAGTACATTCCATATTTGCAATGACGTAGCTAGAACACAGATTTCAAATACTAACAAGCTGTTATAAGTGGTTAGACGTAATAGGAGTGTCTAGGATTGTAGCCATGGTTATCCTCGATTAAAACGAAGTGGAAAGAACACACAAGAGATAGAAGCCGGTTGGATAGCGAAGCTTAACACCGCGTTGCCTGGCAACGCTGACGCGGCAATCTGCCGAGTTGCGAACATGTTACAACAGTTCGTTGAATATTGAAAATATGCGTTAGTTTATTCTTTACGCCTATATTATGGTTGTGGTTTGAGCGTACTCATTTTCAATTGTGTCTGTTTAGGATCGATTCTGGAGTTCTGCAACATTGCATCGTTGGCTCGCTTGGCAACACCGCATCTCGTAGATGCCAAGGCGAGGTTTCCACCTACATGATCATTGTTTAGTGATTTTGGTCAGTACTCATCTATCGCTCTTAGGGGTTTAAATAAATAAATAATTCTAATCAAAATGAATACAAAATATTGAATTGAATGTTCGAATAGACCTCGTTCTTGGGTTTGACAGTAACCTGGTCGACCTTAGCTCTTCAGCTGGCTTCTATCTCTTTCTAACATGCGCTGATATACACTTTTCACGCTTCTCTCGTACACATTGAACTCGAGCAGTCAGACAAATTTAGTTTTTCTCCCTGTATAGCATTGTGATTTTTTTTTTTCGAAAACCATAGACATGTCTCGAAGTACAAGGCTTGCCACTTCAAATTCGGTTGAGTTTACTTAAATATATTCTTTTTTTGCTTAGATATAGTAGAAAGTAATGATTATCATTGTTTATTTTCAGGGAGAAATGTACTCCCAACTTCGTCATTGGATAAATAATAGCGATTTCTCGGACTAGTAGCGAAAAACGAATCCATATTGCAACAACTAGATAATGCAGTAAAGATATTGCCCGTTTAAAAGTGCCACTACGAGCCCTGTCTCAGTGAAGTTTGGTCCAACGCCCCAAAACATGATATTTAATTAAAATTTTATTTCAAACATAATATTTTTGGGTTCCTCAAGTGTTTGTGGAAAGATAACAGAACCGACGCGGCTATTTTTAAAGCGCTTTTATTTCGAAATTGTCTTCGTTGTAAAATAATCTGGGTATAGCAAAATATACAGGGTGTCCGCAAAGTTGGGGTTTTCCTTTTCAGAAACAACTACCCTTGGAATAACAAAGGTAATGTGTAGTGAACGAGGGCGACCAAGTAAAAAAAAATAAAGGAAAAACTACTCACTCTCCAGTTGACGAGAAGGGCTAAGTACGTCTCTGCCCGAAATCATACCGCTCCAACAGAAAATGAAATCAGCTGATGCGCTACCGAGCAGACGCAGGCAAACAAGGAAGGCAAAATGTTGCGTAAAAAGTCTAGGTATTGCATCCCGTCCAATCGATTTGGGAGAATAAATGGTCCAATGAGCATACCGTTCACCATGCCAGCCCAAACATTCACCGAAAATGTTGAAAATGTGCCCGACGGACAGCGTGCGGATTTTCTACTGACCAAACATGAGTGTTGCGAAAGTGATTCACCCCATTACGCGTGAACGTAGATTCGTCTGTCACCAATATGCCCTTCAAAAAGTCCGGATTATTGTCATGTTGATGCAACAACCACTCACAAAACCGCACTATTGCTGGAAAATCGTCAGGTTGAAGGGCTTGTACACGTTGGACGTGAAACGGATACAGCCCCTCTTCACGCAGCGTTTGCCACACTTTAGTTTTTGATACTTGCACTTCTCTAGCCACGTCTCTAGTGCTTGTTGAGGGATTCTCATCTACGCGGTTACCTCTACACGCGTGACCGTAACCGTCGGTTGAAGGTTGCATACTGACCTGACACACTGACCCGACCCAGTTCTGTCGTCGGGTTGAGCTAGTGTCCTAGTACCACTCGGGGATGTCGCGGCTACAGGACGGTATTCAGATATTTTTGATGTTGCAGAGCCCTTTATCTCGGTTCCCTTAAGACATTGGTGTATATGGTACTAAGAAAAATTGCTTATGTTTTCAAGGTCTACACGTCGTGTAAAGGAAAACCCCAACTTTGCGGACACCCTGTATAGAGCTTTTCTTTAACGTCCCCCTCCCTTTGAATTTTTGAACGGATCAATTCAAAAAATTTAAACTTAAGGTAGTGAAATTGATGCGTGGATACCATATTTTAGAGTAAAATTGACAGATGAAAATGTCAAGATGGCCGCTGGAGGTCTTGTGGCACATCATTTTAAAGCTCCTGACGAGTACTTTATAACCCTAGAATATAAAGTCAATACCTTTACCTACTACAAAATTGTGGTACATTTAATAATTGCTTGAGCACAAACCCACTAACATGCATATCTCTATAAATAATTGTAATTCTGCCGTATCCACAGCAACAGCGATAAAAACTTGTTTTGTTATTTTCTGTTGGCAGTGACAAAAATACCAGTACGAGAACAAACATCATTGTACAGTTAAAGTATTCTTATTTAGTTTTCGGTTTTAGTGCTAGATACTGTTTGAACTATTTTTAAAATGGTCAATTCTCGTCAATTGGAAGGAAAAATCGAAGCGATTTTTATTTATGTTGCGACGCGTGACTTTCACGAGACCGAAAGGATTTTTAATGATCGTTTCCCGAATCGTCAATCGGCTTGCTAAAAAACAGACTAGCGTGGGTCAAAGAATTGTGGTCTCCGAAGCAATGGAACTCCAATACGAGGGCCACGCTATATATTTTGAGATACACGAAAACTAAAAACTATTTTCGAAAACTAGTTTACTTGTGTTCAAAGTAGTCTCCTCCGGCATCAATGCACTTGTGTAGCCTGGCCTTCCACAAATGAAGTGCTTCTAACCATTCAGTTTTTGTAATGCCTTCAACAAACTGATTAATTGCTTGTTCGATTTGCTCTTCGAACGAACATTTTTCGATCACGCAGATTTTTTTTCAGATTGTTGAAGAGCTAGAAGTCACACATTCCCAAATCTGGCGAATAAGGCGGATGTTCCAACATTTTGATGTGGCGCTGGCGTAAAAAGTTTACCGTTTATTGGGCTCGAGGCATTGTCGTGGATTGCACGCCACAACTTTTTTTAAATGAAGATGATCATGCAAAATGGTGTGCACTGTTGCGGATCCTACCCCAAGAGTTGCATCTATAGTCGCATATGTGCAGCGTGAATCCTCTTCAGTTAGCCGCTAAACTTTAGAATGTTTTTCTGGAGTCACATGGCATGCCGCTACGTTCTTCATCAGCCAATGAAACACGCGCTTCTTTAAATTCGGCCTACCAGCGAAACACACTTGTCCGGGACGGAGCTTAATTACCAAACGCCTGTTGTAACCGTTCCATACATTGATGTGCAGTGAAACCGAATTTAAAGTCATAGTAAATCATAGCGCGATAACTCCCTCGAGACAACTCCATGTATTGACTTAAATTTGTTTACACCACGTGCACTGCAAGATGCTTGCAAATCAACTGAATTAGGCGACTTATTTTTAACTATACTACAACTATTTAAAACTGTAATGACTCATACGCGTGATCAACACGCGATCAGAGCTCGATCCCGGCTTCCTTCCAGTAAAGCCGTATAGCGTACGACATATGTCGTTTCTGTGACTTTGCGGTGGTCAACAGCACAGACAGAGATGGAAATAATGGCTGATTGTTCTCCGCCGGTAGAACCAATGAAATCAAAGACGCGCCTCGACCGGCAGACTCATAGGCGTCGGCAACGCATTGGAACGTGTTTCGTTGAGCGATCGCATATTGTGTGTTTTTACAAGAATTATTGTGTGATTGTTATTGTTGTGGTTTCTGTGGTTACTGTTTTGGTTATACTTAACCATGGAGAGTACAAATGGCACGAGTGGAAGTACTGAAAGCCAGGGAACGAGTAGACGGCTTCGTAAAGCACTGAAGAGGGACGCGAAAGAAATCGTGCTCAACGTGTTCAATTATCTGAACAGAACTATGTCGCAGGGAGACGCACTCGCGCGTTGTGAAAGTATGACAGGCGTTCCAGAGTGGACCATTCGCAGAGTGGTGCATGAAAAGAAGAAAACATTCTTCTTTAGGAATGAGATACCAACCCTCAAGGCTGTACATGCAGCGATCAAGGAAAATGAAGTTATATCCCAAATGAGCGTCGAGGTAATGAGGAAATCCCTGCACGAAATTAATTTTCGTTACGAAACGCGTAATCGGAAGTCAGTATTGATAGAGAGACCTGAAATAGTCGCCTGGCGTCGAAAATACCTACGCGAAATGATTGGATATAGGCGACAAAGCAGAAAAATCTATTATTTGGACGAGACATGGGTAAATGCAGGTCACACAGTTAAAAAAACCTAGATAGACAAAAACGTAGTGAGTAACCGACATGCAAGCGTTGAAGGTTTGTCAACAGGTCTTCGTGGACCGTCAGGGAAAGGTCAAAGATTGATCGTAACTCATATTGGTAGCGATAGTGGCTGTTTAGAAGAGTGTGACTTGATTTTCGTCTCTAAGAAAGGAGGTGATTACCATGACGAAATGAATGCCAGCTGCTTCGAGAGCTGGTTTCAAGGGGTGCTTCAGCGAGTTGAGCCTAACTCTGTGATCGTCATGGATAATGCTTCCTACCATAGTCGTCGAGCCGAACGTGTACCGACTATGGGATCTCGAAAAAGTGACATGCAGCAATGGTTGCGCGAAAAAGGAATCCCGTTTGACGATTCATGTGTGAAAGCGGAATTGTATGAAAAAATTAAACAGCACAAACCTGCGAACATTAGTTACGTGACTGATGAGATGGCCCGTCAATGTGGTGTCACTGTGCTGCGGTTACCGCCCTACCACTGTGAACTGAACCCAATAGAGCTCATCTGGGCTCAAGTGAAGGGTTATATTGCGCGCCATAACACAACCTTCAAATTACCAGACGTTAAGGTTTTACTTGAGACTTCCATACAGCTAGTAACGCCCGAAGCTTGGCAGAATGCTATCCGTCATGTTGTGAAGGAAGAAACAAAAATGTGGCAGCTTGGCCACCACATCGACACCATCATAGAGCCAGTTATAGTCAATTTCAACGAGGAAAGCGATAGCGACAGTTTATTACTGTCAGATGTAAGTGGAAGCGACGATGAATAAAGGTAATTCCCAAATTTTTGACTTACAATATGTTTCAAACCACTGTTTATTAAGCATGTGACAAATCTAGTTCACCCATGTTAAACATTCATACCCCGCCTATGAACAGCCGACTATTGGTAGTTAAGTGATGTTCACGTGAACATCGATGAGTCATTACAGTTTTAGATAGTTATAGTATAGTATGATTAATGCACATCTCTAAATATACAGCGTGCCCCTCGTATTTGGAGAGATGAAGCCAGATTTGAAGTATGAATTGGTAATAGTAGGAGTCGTGTCATAAGAAGTAAAGAAGAAGTATTTCAGAATGACTGTCTTAAAAATAAGTTCAGTTTCCTGTTTCTGTTATGATTTAGGGTTCCATGTCAGCTAGTTGAGTTGGAAAGTTACAGTTTGTGGAATGCTGATAAGTACATTAATGTGCTTCAAAATAACTTAATACCCCAAATTGAACAAATGCGTTTAAACAATATTGCATGCTTCCAACAAGATGGTTCCGCTGCCATACGGCTAAAAAAGTAAAAGATTGTGTGTTAGAAAACAATATTTCAGTTTTAATGGACGTCGAGTAAGTAGAGCAGGTTTATCGCCGATTGAAACCTTGTGGTACATAATGAAAAAAAAAACCTCCGGTCGAATCCCGTTCCAGAATTGTGAACCCGTCTCCAAGAAATTTTTACAGTTTTACACCAGATGACTGCCAAGCATTGGTTGACACTTTGTCAAGGCGTATCGAAGCAGTAATCAGTCGAAAAGGCGATGTAACGCAGTGGTCATTTGCTGTTTGTTTTCTTATATTTTTATTAATCGGCAGTTTTTTTTTTGATTTGCAAGATATTGTTTCTTTGTTACAAAAAAATGTATTTTAGGCTAATAATGGGTGATTTTTTTGCTAGTATCTTTTTGGCAACACTGTTTTTGACAGATGACGCATGAATCGTGTCTTGTGTCATTGTCAAACTTGTTCAGTTTGGTCTATAATTTAACCATGAATCGACTTACGAACGAACAACGCTTGCAAATTATTGAATTTTACTATCAAAATTCATGTTCGGTTAAGAGAGTACATCGAGCACTGCTTCCAATTTATGGGCAATTTGGTCGGCCTACTGAGGGAGCTATTCGGAAGCTTGTGACTAAATTTCGAACCCAGCTTACATTATTGGACATTAAACCACCAACACGCAGACATAGAGTGAGGACTGAAGAAAATATTGCGGCTGTATCCGCCAGTGTTAGTGATGACCGTGAAATGTCGATTCGTCGAAGCCACACGACCTTCCACAACGTTTCCAATTTGATGAATGGGCGCTGGCAAAGTTGGAGGAAGATCCACATTTTTATCGAAAAATTGTGTTCAGCGACGAAGCTCATTTCTGGTTGAATGGGTACGTTAACAAGCAAAATTGCCGCATCTGGAGTGAAGACCAGCCGGAAGCATTGCAAGAGCTACCAATGCATCCCGAAAAAATCACTGTTTGGTGTGGATTATGGGCCGGTGGCATCATCGGCATTCTTCAAAGACGACAATGGCAGGAACGTAACTGTGAATGACGAGCGCTACCGTGCGATGATAACAAACTTTTTGTTGCCCAAAATGGAAGAGCTGGACTTGGCTGACATGTGGTTTCAACAAGACGGTGCCACATGCCACACCGCACCCGAAACAATGGCCGTATTGAGAGGCGAGTTCGGTGAACAGTTTATCTCACGGTTGGGGCCCGTCAATTGGCCGCCTAGATCGTGTGATTTAACGCCGTTGGACTATTTCTTGTGGGGCCATGTTAAAGCTAATGTCTACAGAGATAAACCAGCAAAGATTGACGCACTGGAAGCCAGTATTGAAGCATTTATTCGTGAGATACCGACCGATATGTTGGAGAGAGTGTGCCATCTAAAGCGGATCCGCGGCCAACATATACATGAAATAATCTTTAAACATTAAATTATATCGACCGTTATATCGACCCAAATAAAGATTTAATGGTTTTTTTCAAATATTTGTGTGTCAAATCCTATACCTCTTAAAAAATCACCCGTTATTAAATACAAATATCGGGTGTTATCAGAAATACATTTTGGTTTTCAAGACGTTTCCGCTAATATGACAATTTTCATAAAAAAATGTAGATTTGACAGTTAGGTCAACTTCACTGAGACAGGGCTTGAATATCATGAAATGGTCTATAATAACGATACCTAAGAATGCTCAGGTGCATTAGAATTCTGATATTACTTGAGACGAAGCTAAAGAGCGTTCCAAGTATGAAGAATTCCACCCAGTGTCTAGAAGGACGAATCATTTAATATTCTCTGTGAAGTCGTCGAGCAAAAATCCGCACAATTACTGAATTCCCGTCGCAGTACACAATAACAAGCAGCCGGTATCAGCGAAAAAATCTGTGAGAACGAAACGGCTGGCGAACCGATAATATCAAAAAGCCGCCGCATGGACAAATTTGATATCCTGTTTACTTTACGCGCTTACCAAACAGTTATGCGGGATTCCACGGACACGAAAATGTCCAAACGTCCATCATACAAGGGTCGATCCCTATGATACTCTAGTAAATTCTTGTTGATGAATGATGAGGCCGTTTTAACAAAATATCAGTGACATTAGAATTGTTATGCCCAGAAATAATAATTTCCTTAACTTGTTTTTTGACGACATAATAACTATATTCAAAGCATGCTGTGGCAACAATGAATTTAATAACGTTGCATAGTAGACGATATCGTATTCGTTTACATTTTTTGCCGATAGTCATAAAACGGCTATAAACCGAGAATCGGAGGCATGAGGAAAGAGACGGATCTGAAAATTTTCAAACATTGTCTCTTGCAAGTCTGGATGAGATGAGAGATGACTGAATCGTGTTGTTGAAGTAACGTTAAAAGTAGTTAAAAATTCATACTATTAACCAAAATATACGTATGTATGTGATGGTAGCGATGTCAAAGATGTAAAGTTACTTACCTAACTTGCTATGTTGAGGAGCCTTCTTCCAGAAACACGCACATCAAGATCATTCACCTAAATACGAGCCCCTTCCCACTTCAGTTGGCCCACTTCAAGATTTGTACCCAAATATGCCTTTATAAACTAAACATGACGAAACTATTTACTTCTAAAACAATTTATTTTCTCAAAAATATTTTAGATACGCTCTAGTCGTAAAAAATCCATATTTGAAATCACTTAGACCTATAACTAATAGAACATCTGAACAAATAAACAATGTGCGAATAAATGCGCGAAGTTAACAAAGCAAAAATTGAAAGATTACCATTGGATAACATCACCTTTATTTTTTATTACGGCTGAAATTCTTTGGGGCATAGTGTTGACCAAGTTTTGGCAAAAATTTGGTATAAAACAATCCCATATTTCTTGAAGCTTTTGTCTCAGTTCGGTGATTGTACGAGCAGGATGTTGTCGTAGAATCTTTTTCATCTCGCGCCACAAAGTTTCAATAGGTGACAGATCTGGACTGATAGAAACCCATTTCAAAAGTGGTACATTATTTTCTTCCATCCATTTTATAGCTTTTTTGAGGTATGGCACGCTGCACCATCTTGCTGAAATACAAAATCTTGGCCGGATGTCAAACATTCTTCCATCACTCGTAAAAGCGATTATTCTAAAATTGCCAAATATTTGTTTGTATCCACATTTCCATCAATAAAATGAAGTTTTCCTATTCCTTTTGATGAAATTCTGCCCCAGACCATAGTGGATGCTGGAAATTTCACTTTTCTCTTCAGACAGTCAACATGGAATGCTTAATTTTTTGCGAATAACTCTACTGTGACTGTCACCAACACAAACTTCGAATCGGGCCTCATCACTCCATTGTATTGCACACCATTGTTGAGGTGTCCATTGTCTATGTTCTTTAGCCCATCTAAGCCGATTTTTCTTTTGCAGTGGAGTTAATAGTGGCTTTTCTTTGGCCTATAAACAAGTTGTGCAACTTTAGGGTTTCCACTTCACTTTTTTTTTGTAAGAAACCAAATATTTGTTTGTATCCACATTTCCATCAATAAAATGAAGTTTTCCTATTCCTTTTGATGAAATTCTGCCCCAGACCATAGTGGATGCTGGAAATTTCACTTTTCTCTTCAGACAGTCAACATGGAATGCTTAATTTTTTGCGAATAACTCTACTGTGACTGTCACCAACACAAACCTCGAATCGGGCCTCATCACTCCATTGTATTGCACACCATTGTTGAGGTGTCCATTGTCTATGTTCTTTAGCCCATCTAAGCCGATTTTTCTTTTGCAGTGGAGTTAATAGTGGCTTTTCTTTGGCCTATAAACAAGTTGTGCAACTTTAGGGTTTCCACTTCACTTTTTTTTTGTAAGAAAACTTACCTTTCAAGTGCTAAATCAAAGTTTGTGAGCCTCTCTATGAGTTGTGGACCTCGAAATTCTCCTTCCAACAGCGTCACTCCACAGAGCACTTATGTAATTGTGAATAATTGGCACGCCTGTTTTTCACGATTATTCTTCTTAATGCTCTTCGGTCGGCATTTGTGATAATACTTTTTTTCACATATCATGGCTTAATATTAACTGAACCAGTTACGTTATATCTTCTAACAATATATCTCACATTGTACCGCGATAAGACTAACAAAGTTGCGATTTCTGAGTTTGATTTCCCAGAATTAAAAAATTTAATTATCAGTAACCGAATTTTCTCATTAATAACCTTTCTTCTACCCATTTTGAAAACCTTAACTACCCAAAACTATTTTAAACGTATTCTGACAGCTGTGATTAATAAAAACAATTGTCATGGCTTTTATTTTTCACAGCCACCTATGCGTTATAGACTTATTTTGCATTGAAATGAAAATAGGTTGATATGCTGTAATTGCAACATGTGTTATTTTTATGCTGCAAATTTGATTAGGGAGTGATAAAGTTGGTGTTTTCTACTATATATTATCAAAATATTCATTGTTAATATTTTAAACCGATAACACCCCGCAACTTTTTTATTATTTGTGTTTGATAAGAAAAAAACTAAGATTTCAATAGTTGGGCCAACTGAAGTGGGAAGGGGCTCGTACATATCTCATTTCACTTTCACACTTTAGTTCTTTATTTAAAAAATGTACTACAAAACTCAATCACTTTCTTCCGAATAATATGTTCCCGAGTACCGCTCTGCTGCATCGCACTGAATTAACCTGCCTGCTTTTGTTTTTTTTTACCGTTGCTAAAATGTTATCTCTTTGTTTTTGTGAAGAAAGCAGTTTCTGAGAGCTGAATAGTACAGATATTTTTAGTTATCGCCCTTTCATTTGCTAGTATTCAGCATAACAAAATGCCTCGAGTTCCAAGACGTCCAAGTTATCACCATGTTAGCGACTTTGACAGGTGTAGAATTATTGCCTACCGAGATGTTGGTTTGTCCTATCGCGAAATTGGCCGCCGTGTCAATTGTACTGCACTGACGGTAATGTGGGTGTGTCGTGTGTGGATAGAAGAAGGTAGAGGAACGCGAAGAAGGAAAACTGGTCCACTGAGGCGTACCACAGAGCGTCCTGATAGACGCTTCAGACTGCTAGCCCCACGATACCGTTCTGCTACTAGATCGATCATTTTGTCGATGCCTAGACGTGCACTGCAGTGTATGCAGCTGCGAGGTCGCGTAACACATTAATTTCTTTTCCTTTACTTTTCAATAAAATTTCGTGAGAATACTATCGTTTCATTCTTGCTATAAGACTACCTCATTGCCAAAACATCAAGTTGAAGAAATTATTTTTTCTGGGTGTACCAATTCTAATGTTATATTTCTATATTTGTATTTTTTGGAATGACTGACGAATTCGATACATTAACTTTTAATGTCGAATTAATGATGAAATGGATATGTTATATTGCTTTGCATGAATCTGACGGATTGCCTACACATTCTGGGATATCCCGCATACAACGAGTTTCCATTGTAAGCCATTAATCCGTTGAATAGGAACGGTACCACTTATACAGGAGATTGTGATTTTAACGTAATGGCTCTTCTGTCGATCAGGCTAACTTCATGATAGAGTGCGCACACAGCAATGGAATTATTCAATGAGTACTAACGAGATTCTCCTATACGGAGCTAATCCCTCAAGATTTGATTTGAATGAGCTACGAGTTTGTATTTATAACGATATGGCGTCACTTCAGCGGTTTGAGTGCCTTGTCAATTTTGATGTTTTGTTTGTATTCGGTTGCACGTGGTCCGGAATGTTGCATAATTCAGGCATATCGGGGCAGTTAAGGGGATTGAAATACGGATGGAGTTGAAATTAGTAGAAAATCAGACGTTCAAAGCGTAAACATACTGGATTTGTAAAAGATCCGTTCATTTGCACAAACTGTTTTTCGTTGGCTCCAATTTACTGCACTGTAGAAAATAATGGTATCGTCGGCAAAACTTACAATTGAAGGGTGCAATAACCGACCACGTGCACATTTCTTAGTTTTGAGAAAAATGAGAAAAAGTCGTTATTCACTCATACTTAAAGTGTTGCGAAATTTGTTATTTTGCAGCCGTACTTTGGCCAAAAACTCATCTTTTCCATCAATATACGCACAAATATTTACTTTAGATTTTTTGAAATTTGAAATTGAACCTTCCACGTGGACGGTTATTGTCACCAAAATGGGAGGAATTCTTATAAAAAAAGAAGAAATGCTATTATTTTTCAAAAAAAAACTTCTTTATTGGGTATAATAGAACTAATCAATAAACAAAGTGCATACTAACACTTAAGTAACGTAAATAAATAATTTAAACGACAATCAAACGAAACAGAACAGTCTGAATAAGGTATATCGAACTAGTCAATAAAAAAGTGCATACATCACATTAGTAGGTAACCCAAAGAAATAATCAAACGAAACAGTACAGTCTGAATAAGCTCTAATCAGAATCCCCATCTGTCCTTTCGATCGTATCATAAAATGTTTGACAAATGGGAGGCACATATTTTCTCACTAATGGCATAATGCTATCGTATTTAGCTGCTTTCAGTGGTAGCTTCTTGTTATATGCTAGAGGAGCTCTGTTTAGGTCAATAGGGGTACCTGCGCATTTATTTAAGGGATATGAGATTGTAATGGCAGGATTATGTGTTTGAGATACTGAAATATTCTCAGGGAATGTAGAATCATATATAAAGAATCTATATTTCGATAATGTAAATGGTTGTTTTTTAACCACAGAAGTTTTTTTAAAAAAGGCTCGAGATATGTTTTAAAATCAAACACCATATCCTGTGTTACTCTTTCAACGGTAAACTTCTTACCACAGTTTTCTACTAACGAATACCATTCTTCAGGCAAATACAAAAGTTCTTTTTTACGTTTCTTTTTTTCAATTTGTGCAAATTCTCGGTCACATGGCAAAAAGCTATGACCTGGCTCTGGCACTATTTTAGAAAATCTTCCGTTGTTGACTAAAGTTGACAGAAAGTGGACCATTGCCCCAGTTTTATTTTGCCCCCCACATAACGGTAACTGACCTGCTTATATATTTGTTAATGAAATGCCACAAAAAGGATACTGATTCTATAGAGCCTTTCTTCGCTACAGTTTCGTCAAACATATAACTAACCGATTTGTTATTGGAACAAGAGTAGAAAAGCTGATTATATACCCAAATCTGCCTAGCATAAAATATGTCCCCTGTAGTCAGCACCGAAACAGGCAAATTTTGCTGGTAATCGAAGCAAATAGTCTCCACAGTTTCGTTAGTTCGTGCCATTTCAGTTTTTTCTTTCAAATCGTCGTAAAAAGCTTGAGCTTTCCGAAGATGAACATCTTTTTGAACTTTTAGATGCTGCTTAAGTTCATCCGTAGAAGCGGCATCAAGTTGTATTTTCAGTAGGTCACAAGTAGCACAAGTGTCCGAACGCGGATATCCGAATGACAAATTAAAATGTTCTGTAAAATACCTATAATAGTAGTCATACGTTACTTTAGGTTTCGCTTTTTCATGGCTTTTTATCAGGCTGTACTGTTCAGGTTCGCATGTTCATGCATTTTGCGGACATTCAACTCTGCTGATAGGTACTTCTTTTTATTTTCATTTCGTGAATAGTGTGATTCACGTGCTGGAAAACTGTTTATATGGTCCTCAATCTGTGCTACAACATTTTCCGGTAATTTGTTTGGTCGGTTATGGTGCTTACCACGGGAATCCTTTTGAAGCAGCAGACCAGAAACTCTTGACTGTGAAATTCTTGTTACTCGTGATCGGTGAATCGCATGCAAGTTACAAAATGCTGTGCGGCACACTTTTTCAGTTTTTGAAGAGATTTTAATACTATAACCATAAGAATATCTTTTTTTTCACCCACGCTAGTTTTCCTCCTTCTGGAGATTTTTTTTACATCTATGAGCGCTGCTAAGTAACTATCCTGAATGTTCTTATCTCCCATTGCATAAAACTCTGTAAATATTGCATCTTTTTCCATTTCCGTGAATTTTTCGAAACACTTCTTACGACAATCACATCTGAATCCCTGCTGTTTTGCTTCAATAGTATTACCTCCACTACTTTTATATTCTTTGCCAGAATTCCTTTCCAACTTCCTTACATTTCTTTTCCATGCTTGAGGAGTGCGCTGATGTTTTTTTACCCTCTTTTATTAGAGGCTTTTCTGCAGGTTCATCTGCATTAAAAGAAATATATGCATTACAAAGCTAGTGAACAATACTAGATCACTTACCTTCCTCAGTTGAGCTGCTTGAGTTGTCGCCTGCTGTAAAATGCTTTGAGATAGGTGTCTGATTTATACCTGACGTACTAGCTTTATTTATTTCTTCATCTACAAGGAATTATTTACATCATTGTTATTTTTATCATTTTTTAAAGTTGATCAAATTACCTTGTTCCTTATCGTCGTTCAAAGCATCTTGGTCAGTAACAGAATAGGCATTACTTAATGATTTAATAAAACACGTTCTGCCATTTTTGTTGCCACTCTCACTTTCCAATACATAATCTGGGTCCATATCATAATTATCGGAGTCATGGTATGGATCACTTTCACTGGAAAACTCACTTGAGCTGTTCATTTTCACAAGGCGATGTGCACTCCACAAACGTCAGAAAAGTAAGGCTAGACCTTGCTCAAGTTTGGGCGCAAAAACCGTCCGCTTATTGCGCCCAATAATATTGATGGTGAGAACTACGTCAGGGATATATTTGGTGCAAAAAGCGACCACGTCGATTTAAGTGGAGATTTATACACAATCCGTGTACTGTTCTTGCTCCAAACGACGCGGATACATTTTTCAAAGCAAAAAAGTCATAATCTCAATTTTGACAAAATTGGTGCCGGTTTTTGCACCGGGCCCTTCAATTTTTCCAGCTGTTTGAAAGTCGTACAAATCATTCAAGTTTATATTGAATAATAATGGTCCTAATACAGTGCGCTGAGGAACGCCACAGGTTATTTTTTGAAAATTACTATAAACTCCATGAAGACTGACGCATTGTTCCCTGTTCTGTAGGTAACTGTTGAGCAGCTTATGTTCTGTCGCTCTTTTCCCTATGCGCCACATAGCATCAAGTAATTGAGAATGATCAACTGTCTCATCATCAAGTCATCGTTAGTTGTCAGAGCGGTCCGTGTGACCTTAGCTCTTAAGTCACAGTGTCAGTTTGTAATTCTGTCAGGTCTGGTAACCCAGAAACTAGACAATTTTAAGGAAAAAAGGGGGAAAGGAAAGGAGAGAAGGAAGAACGAGAGCAAAGAGGAAAAAGAGAATCTTTTAGGATAGGCAGCGTTTAGGCATTATTAAAATCACTTCACAGATTGTGATATGGTCTAAAAATATTCGATTTTTTCTAAGGATTTTGTAAAAATGCTCCCATTTTGGTTGCTCTAAGTTCGCGAGATAATTTTGATTACAGTGCGAACCGCGGCCTTTTGTGATTGCGAACTTGCTCGACTGTGTAGTCCAGTGACTCACGCAACAGAGGGTTGCTGTGCGATTCCGCTAGGCTATAGGGCCGCTGCGCCTGTTGCTTAATGTAGTCCTTTAGGTAAGGGATATCGAGGTCTCTATGTAGAGTTTCGTTATAGACATACCATGAGGCATCAGCTATAGTGCGCAACGTCCTGTTTTGCAGAACCTGCAGATTTCGCATGTGTGTTTTAGCAATAAAACACCAAGCCGCACATGCGTAAGTCATTGCTGGCATTATGACCACCTTATAGAGTCGAATCTTGTTAATCAAACTTAATTTTGAACTTTTTCATAATAATGGGTAAAGCTGTCGAAACGAAATTTGGAATTTACTTTTTAGCGAATCTATATCGTTCCGCCAAGTCATCCCTTTGTCCAGAATGACACCGAGATACTTAGCGGAGGATTCCCATGGTATACGAAGTCCATTCATTGAAACTTCAGACGGAACGACGCGACGTATTTTTGTACAGTAGATTGCCTGCGTTTTCGAATGGTTTATTTTAATTAGCCACCGATCCGCCCAATCTAATACTTCCTCCACCGCACCGCAGTCTGTCATGGACCAGGTCACCAGATCACGACTGAGCCACCAATGCAGTATCGTCAGCATAGAGATAGACTACACAGTTGCTGGGACTAGGGACGTCATGGATGTACAGTGAGTAAAGGATAGGTCCAAGGACCGAACCCTGAGGGACGCCGGCTGTCGACAGGACATTGTCAATTTTGATCCGAAATTTCCTACCTTCAAGGAAGGATTTCAGTAGTTTTAGAAGCCAAAAGGGAAGCCCTTTTGGATTAGTTTATACAAGAGGCCCGCGTGCCACACCTTCTCAAATGCTTTTGAGACATCCAAAAGCAAGATGCCAGTACTTTCGTTAAGGGTGAATCCTCTGCTTACACGTTCCACCAGCCTAACCGCCTGTAGCTCCGTACTATGTTCAGACCGAAAACCGAATTGCACGTCAGGAATCACATGGTGATCTGACGAGAAATTCTCAAGGTGACGTAGAATCACATTTTCAGCGAGCTTAGACGCAGCTGACAGCAGGCTAATGAGACGATAATCCTGGGGAAATATCGAACCCACCTTCTTTGGAATCATTATAACTTAAGCGGCCTCCCACGCGGATGGGAAGTATTGGATCCTTAGCGTGGCATTGACTATTGCCACAAGATAAGTTAAGGATTTCGGCGAAAGCAGCTTCAGCGCCTTATTAGTCATTTGATCCTCCCCAGGTACTTTACGCACTTTAAGGTCTTTAATATGACCTTGAATCTCTGCTGGTGTGCAATGCGGGATCTCAGGAGATGCCGCTGATGTGCTAAGCAGATCTTCGGTTGAAGAAGCTTCTGAAGAAGAATCTTCTGATGACTGTCACTGATGCCGCTGGCCCTAAAATATCTCCTGACAGATCTTACGATGTGTTGCTCCTCGTCGAGGTCATCATCAAGGTCATAGTTGAGAGAGAACTGTCTTTCCATGGCATCGGCGAAAACCTCAACCTTCTCCTCGGTCCTGAATAAAATGCCCCCCGGACCGTGAATGTGTGGGATTTGTCCAGGCTTTCCGTTTTTGAGCGACTTCGCCACCTTCCAGAGAGTATTGCTTGAGTCAAGCATCCCGCCAGAAAGTCGTTCCGTTGCTCATTGCGGAATTCATGAAGACCATTTCTTACTTCATGAACAAGATTCGTCGCTCTGCGAATGTCATCAGGATGACAAGACCTTTTTGCTTGCTTAGTTGCAGCCCTTTTAACAAGAAATTTTCTGACGAATGTCTGGTGGCAGAAAAGGTCTGCCGTATCGCTGCACGGGAAGTACAGCTGCACGCTGCAAAACTTGCTGAACAAAGATTGTCCACTCTGCTTGAGCCGTATCTATACCGTTCTCATCATCTATGATCGGAATATTGGGAAACTCTCTGAGGAGCGACTTGTATAGCTCCCAATCAATGCGTTTCCTTGGAGGGGTTTCATCCCCCAAGATCTGCTACACCTACTTCCAAAACGACGGGAAGATGATCGCTTGAGATGTCATACATGATTCGAGAAGTGATACTGTATCTACAGTTTTTGGATAATGCAAAATCAAGAACAAAAGGTGCCTGAAAGTGGTGCGTCGGCTCCTCAGTGCTATGTATGAGGTAGACATTTCGTATCACATGGTTGTACAGTCGGATCCCACTGGTGGAATTCAACCTAGAATGCCATGCTCGATGTTTGCAGTTGAAGTCCCCTGCCACAATAAGTGGACCCGAGCAGTCTATAAGGACTTCCAGATCCGCCTCTTGCAGCCTGAGACTACACCTGACATACACCGATGTGATTTTTAACGCCACACCTCCCGTCATATTGACCTCCACGGAAGCCGCTTCGATGCTCTGTATCTCGGCGTTTGTGCTACTGTGGTAGTCAATACCGCGTTTCACTAGCACTACCAAACCGCCACCCCGTCCAGTCAATCTATCAGCCCAGATAACATCGTAATTTGGGAAAGCTAGACGATCTCCCGGATTAAGTAATGTTTCCTGCAGCAAGGCCACATCTATACTTTCGTCCACAAGAGCTTGATGAAACTCCCGTTTTTTGGGAATGTCCCAAACAATACCAAAAAAGAATTTTGATAAATGCAGGCTATCGTCGATTGTACCTAGCCATTTGCAGGAAAGAGCGCCTGCAAAGTCTGTGTTGCCCTAATCAGAAGACCTATGATCTGCTCTAAGGACCTTAGCGCGGTTGCCAGGTCCACATTTTGCGTCTTCGCGGAAGATCCCACAGAGGGGGCAACCCGGGTTGCATCCCTAGCTGCATCCGCATAACTTACATTGCGCCTTTGCGCTATCACTTGCAGATTTTTCTTAGGGGCAAATCTGCAAGTTCTGATCAACTGTCTCAAACGCCTTTTTTAAATTTAGAAATACACCAATAAAATATACTAAGTGACATATAAATCCGAACACCCAGTTTAAATGGTTTTATTTTAATAAAAGTTGGTGAATGTATTTATCTTACTGTAAATAACAAGTGAAAAATTGTCAGCCTTATCAGTTGGACATTCCGGTTTTTATACTGCTTTTTTTTAATTCACTAACGCTCTAAAAATGAATATTTCAGCCGCAGTAAAGAATCAACGTTGGCGGATTTTGGTTCTTGACATCCTTTACGATCGGTTACGATGCCTAGAGTACGGAGACCTGTACGATTTCGTCAACTTAGTGAGTTTGATAGGGGCCGTATAGTGGGACTTCGGGAAGCTGGACTTTCTTTTCGGGCAATTGCAGTTAGAGTGCAAAGAAGTGTAGACACTGTGGTTAGGTGTTGTCAGGCCTGGCTTCGAGAAGGCCGTACGCAAAGAGCAAGGGGCACTGGACGCCGCCGTAGAACAACAGACCGTGAAGATCGCCGCCTAAGATTATTGGCCTTAAGGGACCGTTTCTCCACTACCAGGTCCATTGCAAATGAATGGTTTGCAGAACACGGAAGACCTATTGGCATGCGAAGTGTTTACCGACGAATGAGAAGTTTTGGCTTGTTTTCATACCGGCCACACTGGGTCCTCCCTTTAACTCGAGAACACCGACGTAATCGCCTTGAGTGGTGCAGACAACGGTCACTCTGGGATCAGGAATGGAACAGTACTGTCTTTAGTGACGAGTCTCGATTTTGTTTAGGCATGCACGATGGTCGTGCCAGGGTTAGAAGGCGACGTGGTGAAAGGAGGAATCCACAGTTTTTTGTTGAAAGACATGTTCATCACACTGTTGTAGTTATGGTTTGGGGTGCTATAGCTTATGGTTCCAGGTCACCTTTAATCTTCATCAGAGGTAACATGAACGCGCAGCGTTATATCCACGAAGTTCTCGAACCCCATCTTTTACCCTGTCTTGACACCCTGGCAGATCCAACTTTCCAACAAGATAATGCCCGACCACATGTTGCAAGAGTCACAATAAACTTCTTTCAACATAATGATGTCACATTGTTACCATGGCCACCAAGATCTCCCGACTTATCCCCAATTGAGCACGTGTGGGATATGATGGGTAGGAGATTGCTCAATTTGCAACGTCCTCCTCAGACTCTAGAAGCACTTCGAGAGGAGTTGGTGGTTGCCGGGAATGAGATACCACAGGAGGACATTGAACACCTGATCAGAAACTTGTCTAGGCGCGTTGGAGAATGCGTAGCACATCAGGGTGCATCCACACATTATTAAAGGTCAAAGGGCTTTAAAGCAGTGCAATCATTTTGAAATTTTATCATTTACTTATTATGCTTCATTAGGTACTTATACAAAATTTTATTAAAATAAAATCATTTAAACTGGGTGTTCGGATTTATATGTCACTTAGTATACACACCACTGTCAATCCACTGACAATTTCCGATGAGACTGCTTTCATGCCATCTTATGTTGGCGTATTTTCCCGAAATCCAAATTGCTGATTGGCTAATAGGGACTTGATAACTTTGAACTTTCACTGTGAACGCACCTTTAAATCAATTACCGAACTGTCAATGTCGAAACATGCAGTAAATAACACATTTTCATCATGGTGAAGTACACGAACGAACAACGCTTACAAATAATTAAAATTTACTACCGAAATTCCGAGTCGGTGACTGCAACTTTACGAGCGTTAACGCCAATTTTTCGTCGTAATTCTCGTCCCACTCGCCAAGCAGTTCATAGTCTAGTAAAAAAATTTTAGTCCACATATTCGCTGCTGGTTGTTCGGAGTGCCGAGAATATTTATTTATTTATCAACGAGCGACTGCCCAATTAAAGTACCCCATAGAAAATCTAATGTAAACCTAACCCTACTTTAACACTTAAAACAATCACAAACCACTTTACAATCCAGATCATTTCTAAATTGAAACGAATTTAATTAAAATTTAAATATATGGGGAATATTAAATATTACAGACAGGAATCTGATTAAATGTTTTCTGACTTCTGAAGAAATCCAACTTATTAGAATACTGATTTGCTAACCTTGAAGATCTAGACAGGAAGGAATTACTAGCATAATTAGTACGAAATGATGTCACATGTAATGGTTGAGTCAGTCTTGTTTGACGATAAGCCACATGGAGATTAATATTTTTCAAAAGTTCTGGAGCAAAACTAAGAGAGTTCAAAATGTTATAAAATACTGACAGGTTCCTCTGATTCCGTCTTACCTGAAGGGTGAGATATTGAGAGAGCTTTCGATGATGGATTAGATAATATCTTTAACCATAATATTTTGTTTGAACGAAATGAATCTTAAGAATTTATGTTGCACTCTCTCAATTGCCTGAATATGAACATTTTAGTTGGGTGACCAAACACAAGAACAATACTCTAAATGGGGCATCACCATAGAACATAACAACGTTTGAAATGACTGAATATTATGAAAATCCTTGGCACATCGTTCTATAAATCTCAACAGTTGAAGAGATTTAGAAACGATCATATTTATTTGGGTAATAGAAGATAATTTTGGGTCAAGAATTACCCCTAAATCCGTAACTTGGGATACACTCTTTAGAGGACAACCTTTCATGGTATAAGTATGATCAATGGGGTCCCTGTTAGGGCGAAGACCATTAAATGACATTTTTCCACATTAAGTTCCATTCTATTCATTTGACACCAGAGACTTAATGAATTCAAATCATTTTGGACATTTAAACAATCATTATTATATTTGATTCTTAAGAATAATTTCAAATCATCTGCAATCTAACAGACTTAAAACAGTATATAATAATTATCATTCACGTATATATTGAAAAGAAGAGGACCCAGTTGGGAACCTTGAGGTACACCAGATGGCGCATTAATACTAATAATAAGACTTCAGCCATGATAGAAGATCTCCGCAAATTCCTAGACAATGTAACTTATTAATCAAGATCGCATGGTTGACCTTGTATTATTTGAATCAATATAGCTTCAGAAATGTCTTCCAGATAAATCGAATTTGAGGTTTGTTTTTAAGGAAATTCTGCAGTATAATCCAAATTGTTACATAAATCATTACTAATTGTAGTAGAATAGTCCATCCACTTTGAGTGAAAACATTTTAAAAATTTCCCCCGGCATATTTACAAAGTACCGAATAAATCAGCACAGCAAATCGAGACTCCTCTCTTGTCGCATTACGAAATTCATGTTACAAAGGCATCCTTAATTACACCGCGAGCTGTCACGTTTAAGCGTCGCATCTGCTGAGAAACAGTTGAGTTATGGCTACAGGAAGAGAAGTATCGCCTCCCCACTGGGAGGCATTCAAAGCGCGCTGCTTTATGGTAATTCCTAAACGAATCTTAATCGACGACTAATATTTTTCTTTTTTCGACCTCCATAAACGGAAAATACATCACTGTGCTGTATTGAATAAAATACCGTACTGGCAGGCACAAACCACATAAGACTGAAGAAGTGGGAGCTGAACGTCAAACAACGGCAACACCGTTGACGTTTTGTCAGATGGTTGCGCCGCCTATTTGCCTGGACATCTAGAGGAACTATCGAAGGAATTCAAAGAATGCGCCGGGAGATTAGGAATGCTAGGAATGTGCCGAGGATTTAGTTTGTATAAAATTTAAAATCTGCTGAAAGTGATATTTCCCATATTGACGAAATATTTTATGAGCATAAACGCATAAAATATCCTCAATAAAGGAAATACCTGATTCAGCAGTTTTGCTGGTAACCATTTTTGGATAATAAAAAAAGCGTAATTAATAAAATATTTATTAAATAGTTAAATATATGAATAATAATAAGTAATAATTTATCATCACAGTACATTGACAATATACAGGGTGTCCCAGAAGTCGACGTCAAGCCGAAACCGGGTGATAGGCAAAGTCATAACAGCTATCAGAAAAATATTTAAAAAAAATTTATGTATGTGTTTTGAAAATTATAGGTCTTTGAAAAAAATATAGAAGTTTCACACCCTACGGCAGTCTGTCAACCCCTGTTACTACAAATATTAACTTTTTTCGGATTTTATTTTTACAGTGTAATGATGAATATAATGCATCTTCAAACTGGTGTCTCAACCTTACTGCCAACTTTTCTCGTTCAGGAAAAATTGCCACTTATTTCCCAACCAAGTATTCCAAAGTAAAACTTTGCTCAACTTTAACTGGCTGTACTGGAAAAAAATGTACTACGAGAGTTTGGCAAGTAACCCTAAAAGTTGGCGCATTTAATAAGGATTCCAAAATGGTATAACACTTAGATGATTACTCGTTAACTTATGCACAATTTTTATTTGAAGAAAAACTGGTAAAATTTTTCAAAATTTCCTAATTAAACAGCGATTATGAAAACGCACAAGGACCCTTAAGGATAACTGTTTGCACAACAGTGGGCGTCAAAATGCTGCTGATGATGATTTACCTTTACAGCAAATGCTCAAACTGTTTTCCTTCAGCCGCAATACACGCTCGACATCTTTCTTTTACAGTTCCTCAGTAAAAAAAATCTAACGGATTCAAATCTGGTGACCGGGCTGGCCATGGTATTGTACCAGACCGCCCTATCCATCTGCCTGGAAAGTTTTGATCGAGATACTCTCTCACTGAGAGTGCATAGTGCGCTGGGCAGCCATCATGCTGAAACCACATGTCCCTGTAAATACTCAGTGGCACGTCCTCCAATAAATTTTCTAAATGATTTTGCAAAAAACTTAAATAAACCTCAGCAGTCAAAGTCTCTGGGAACTCAAACGGACCGATTATTTTACCATTTAAAATTCCTGTCCAATGGTTTATCTTGAAGCGATATTGAGATTTATCTTCTCTCATCAAATGTGGGTTTGCTACGTGCCACTCGTGTAAGTTATGCAGGTTCATGTACTCATCTTTCTTAAATGTGGTCTGATCTGACCATACAATTTTTTCAAAGAACCGTGGATCTTCCCTGTGTCTTTCTAACATTGTGCGACAAAAAGCAACTCGGGGCTCATAATCCCAGGGCAGAAGAGCTTGAACACGCTGTACGTGGTATGGATGGAGCACGTTTTTTTGCAAGATTCTATGGGCTGTACTTTTGGGCACACCTGTTTTTAGTTCTATTGCACGCACTGAAGTACTCGGGTCTTCTTCGACAGCTCCTAGCACCACGTCTTCGTAAGGAAGGAAAGATCTTCCCTCACCGTGTGATTGGTTTGGTAGTTGGCCCTCTGAGAATAGTAAGCGGTGCACATTTGTGAACACTCGATGATCTGGATGACGAGCTGCATTCGGGTACCTCTCACAGTAAAGTCTCGCTGCAGCACTAGCGTTGCATCTGCATTCCCCATAAATGAGGTGCATATTAGCATATTCTTGTACGGTGTACACGGACATAGCGGCACTGCACAATCACACTATCAAAGATAGTCTAAGGAAAGCAAATGTTGTTTTGACGAGCAATTAAACAGTCCAAATCAAAATCACAAGCGATCAACAGTCCAGTTCACGAATCCAAAATTAGTAACAGTTTGAGCATTTGCTGTAAAGGTAAATAAAAGTTGGCAGTAAGGTTGAGACACCAGTTTGAAGATGCATCATTCATCATTACATTGTAAAAATAAAATCCAAAAAAAGTTAATATTTGTAGTAACAGGAGTTGACAGACTGCCGTAGGGTGTGAAATTTCTATATCTTTTCCAAAGACCTATAATTTTCAAAACACATACATACATTTTTTTTAAATATTTTTCTGATAGCTGTTATGACTTTGCCTATCACCCGGTTTCGGCTTGACGTCGACTTCTGGGACACCCTGTATAAAGGTATTTTTAGACATCCGGAGCTTTCTCTATATTATTAAGAGAATAAGTGATGTTTCAAAAAAAATACAAATCATACATTAGTAGCATTAAAAAAGATAAAAACGAACCCTCAGTAATCAAAGGAAATGTTTAGCAAGCACTACCTATTGTTAATCCATCATGAGGTATATTTATCACTGAAACGTAAACATTCATACTAAAACAACAAGAAATAAATATCTGTAGTTAAATAAATAAAATCTGAGAAAACATTATTTTTTATAGTGTAAAAATGAGGAAAATTTTCTTCAAAGAAGAAATCAAAGTTAAAAATAAACAAGGCATTCCTCATACTTAAAACCAAAAACTCCTGATGGCTTTAACCTTACAGGGAGTAACAAAATAAATTATTCTTCGTCCAACTGCTTCCTCCCAAGGATGCTGCAAGTATGAAACAAAACAATATATTGTTTAGGTGTAATATCACAGTAGTTACTGAAAGTAAGTAATTATAACATTCAATGAATGAAGAGTGCTGGACTTCATAAAAAAACATTACCTGGCTTTAGCTGTCGTGAATTTCTAATTTGTAGATATATGATTATCAGTAGTCTCACCACTCCTTTTCAAAGAATTTCTCTTCACATATTTGCTGCTGACAAAAGCTGTAATTTTGAAGGATGCAGGAATAATACAGATGGTCTTCTGTACCATACTGTTCTAAAAATGCATACAGCTTTTCATCCAGAAGACCAATCAGGTTAATTAAATCTTCTCGGATTCACAATTACTATCAATTTTGAGTCTGTCCAAAATGTACCCAGCCACATAACCATTTGAAGGATTCCATTCAACAGAACTGTCCATTATTTCAATGCCAGAGTCACTTAGTAACTCAGGGTCTAAATCAAGCACTGTATCGTTACTTTGGTCATATTTATTCAAAAAGTCACTGAAATCGACCAAAGTATCACAAAAATCGATTTCACAATTACCTTTAGAAAAAGGTGTGATGAAATTATTAATAACTACTGTTTTTAAGGCAGCAACAACTGATGACAGGTGTGATTTGTATTGAAGATACCATGCTGTCTTACTTGACCAAATAAATTTTCCAGGGAATCTTGATTTAAATTTCTCAAACAAAGATATTTCAAGCCCTTCTCCATACTGACATAACAGATCTGATTGTTATTTGCCAGCCTTCAATAAATTGAAATAGTTTGATTTTTCAACTCCAGCGACAATAAAAATTGATTTTAATTTGGATAGCCTTGAGCAAACATTCCGGTGGACTTTATACATAATTGATTCCTTAGGGCTCAATTCCTTCTTTGATGTACCAGAACAAAAAGAATATTTATCTAAATAATTAGATTCTGTTCCAGAACCACTTCCACTGATTTCAATGTTTTGATCTTTCAGAATAACACTGGAATTTTCATTTTGATCAGAAGGGGTTGGATTTGTGGTAGCCTCTCCAGGAGGAGGGTCATTGATTAAATCTCTAGATACAGAACTGTGACCTGGTTTAGTAGGTTGACTATTATTTGAATTTAAAACTGTATTGAGGGACACTGATAAGGTAAGATATCTGAGACGTGAAGGATCTTGCAGATTATTACGATCAAACATACGAGTAATAATTGAAAACTTTATGAGTGGGAGATATCTTACAAGCTGCCTTTCATGCAGCAACAGTTTTTCCGTCTTTTGGAAAACGATGGAATACTTTATTTTTGTATACACAAGCAGATTTCCGTACAATGTAGAAACAGGAATCTTTGCAAGAAGGATATTTGCACGAGTACTTTAAAGTAGCGATGTACGAAGAGGCAACCCCAAATCCAGACATGACTGATTTACAAAAGAAAAACAAGCTTATTGAAGTATGCAATCTTAAATATTCCTGCACACAATCACAAGTGTTTTACATTGAAAAATATATGACAAAGGTTATTATTACTATTATTATATGAAGATTATGAAGTCTGGTGCGGTTTTAGCTACATCGGGGGTGCCCCAAGGTTCTGTTCTGGGTCCTCTATTATTTTTAATTTTTATCAATGATGTTACAACAGACCTCAAAATCTTTAATAGCGTTTTTATGTTATGTGTAAGTGAACTTGATATTTCTAGTTCCACCAAAATCGATTTCAAGAGGTGTTTTTTAACAATTGTATAATTTATATTTATGTACTGTTTAGAGTTTTGTTTTTGTTTGGTTTCTGTTTTTTCCCTGCCTGTTAATTGGAACACTCTGTTCAGGCAGTGTACGGATTATTATAAATAAATAAAGAATTCGTCGATTGGGAATTAAATCAATAATTAAAAATGTAATGTGTAGCTCACCCGATTCAAAACACAGATTGAAAACAAAATGGAAGTTCCCAGGTAAATTCAAACTATCGTTTGTCAAAAATCGAACTCTGTTGGTAAGAAAGTGTCCTAGATTTTGCTTGGAGATTTATGCGTTTTGTGCCTGAAGAGGATGACCTTGGTATTGTCAGTTCGCCCATAAGACAGTTCACCCCCCTGCTGGCATTTTTGTTGTGTAACAGTGAGGACATCTCCTTTTGGAACGAGTGCTTTGAGACTATGGCTTGTTCAAAACAAAAATTCAGAATGCCCTTAACAGAGAGTTAAAAATTTGTTCGCGATCTTGCTTCATCACCCTGTATCATTATAAGTATTAAATATGTTAAACCAAATCCGTTCTTGGGCGAGGCTTGCCATTGATGATACTGACCTGCAATGCTATTTATAGAATTACATGCAAGAGAAAGTCATAAACAAGACTGTTGCCGATACATATTGCGATATTTTCCTCGGGTCTCGGTGATATATCTGTTTGCGAGCTTTGTATCGCCGAAGAATTATTCGCCAATAATTTGTATTTATCCGGGGAAATCAAACCAAATTATCATAAGTTGTATTTGCTGCGGTCCAGTAGCGATATCGTATATCATCTGAGTTTGGATTCGAGCCAGCAGCTGACAAAAGAACACTGTGAATGGAAAATTTGGAATAATAGCATTTTATTCTGGTCAGAAAATTTGTTTTTATAAGTCGATAAGCCAGACAGACCTCATGTTAATCGTGTCGAACTTCGTGCATCCAGAGCTGGCCGATACGACCGGTCCTTTGTCCCTAGGGTGTCGAGATTGTGGAACATTCTACCTGAGGAGGCATTTTACAGTTCTACTAACCTTAGACAGTTCAAAATCTGGATTGACCAATCTGCAATTCGTCCAAACCTGAAACAAAAATTGAAGACGTAATAAAATCCAACACAAGTAAAGACATTGCTGATGCACTCTATAATTACTATACAGGGTGGCGCATCGAAAACGAAACAGACGCATTTACTGGCAGCTTAGCTTTTTTTTAAAACGCTCAGACCCGTCGATTTTGTTTTCGAGGGGGATACAAGTTTGTCAAAAAATCACGTTAGCACGTGTAGCCCCCTAATCGGGGGTGACACCACCCCCAAAATCTTAGATGGAAAGGGGGTCGAGTCATACCTTGTTTTAAAGGTCTTTCAATTACCTTTATAATGATATAAAATTAATGTACTTCAGTTCAGTAGTTTTGAAGATTTATTGATTTAAAGCTTAAATAAAACTATTATATCATCATTGGTGGAGATCAATATATCTGGCAGCAAAGTAATTTAAAAATGAAGAATGAACTGACCCGTTAGGCAAGTAAATCTTGAAAATGGCCACCTGACTCTCCATGCAATAATAAAGGTTTTGGTCATAACGTGGCCGCACATTTTGCAATATTTGAGGAGTAATTTAAAGGCACTCATTCACAACTCTTTGTGGCAGGTCTTCTAATGGTGTTGGCTGAGTTGCATAGATTTTGCTTTTTAAATGACCCCACATAAAAAATCCAAAGGTGATAAATCTGGCGATCTTGGGGGACATTCAATGGCACCACTTCTACCAGTCCATCGATTAGGAAACTTTTGATCTACATATTGTCGAACACGTAATGCGTAATGTGGTGGGCCACCATCCTGTTGGAACATCAACCTATTCGCAATGTACCCCCGATCATCCTGATTTTCAATTATGGCTGTTAATGCAGGATCTATGGCGTCTTCCAGTAATTCCAAATACATTTCACCGATCAAATTTCCAGGTAACAAAAAAGGACCAACTAAATGATCGCCAAAAATACCAGACCAAACATTTAATTTTTGTGGCTGCTGCGTATGAAACTCATGATAAATTCTGGGATTACTGTCCCTTGCCATATTATTGGACTCATGCTTAAAATGAAGTTTTCCTGGCTTATAACACGCCAGTAGACATTTACAAAGCTTATCCATGATGAAACATCAAAATTTATTATAAATACAACAAATGTCACATAGAAAATTAGAAATTTACATGAAAATGGAATCTTTTCACATGAAGATACATTTTTTTGCAAAAATCAGTATTTTGTATGACCACCTTTCGCAGCCAACACAGCTTCAACGCGACGTGGCATACTGCTTTGCAGCATGAGTCTAATAATATGGCAAGGGACTGTAGAATCGGACCAATATCGGCAGTTATGACGATTTATTACGCCATTTAAGAACAAGAAACATTCGTCGGAAAAGCAAGTGTTGAGTAGAAAATGTTCATCGTTTATAATTCGTTCACTCATATCTTCACAAAATTGTAATCGCTGATCAAAATCGTCTTCATTAAGTTCTTGTACCAGTTGAATTTTATACGGATGAAAACAATGGGCATTTAGAATCCTTTGGACAGTACGTCGACTAACACCACACACAGTCTCTAATTCGCGGGTACTTAACGTAGCATCTACATAAACTTGCCCTAAAACCCCCACTTCTATTGCTTCGTTCCTTATGGGATTTTCAATGTTGCGTTTTTTATTGGCGACTGACTCAGTTTCCCGAAATTTAGCTACAAGTTCTTGAACATATTTTCGATGCACGTTACTGTTCTCATGTCGCTCATTTAATATTTCTGCTGTTCTATTAGCGCACTGATTATTTCCGAAAAATATTTCGATAATTTCAACTCTTTCTGCTGTGGAATATACCATGGCTAATTTATGTAATAAAGCGTTACAAGTTAGTTTAGCAACAAAGTTTGGCCAAATCAATCGCAAACTATGTACTAAATTCCTATTTAAAAAAGTACGAGATATTTCCTTATCTTTCTTCAAGAAATAACTTTTTTGCCACAAAAAACGCTCCACCAATAGCTATTTTCAACAACAAAATGATAAACAAACCATGGGCGTAGTGAAGAAAAACATTTACTTATTAAGTATATTCTTTTAGTGGAATTTCTTTTGTAAGTAGTACAAATTCATCTGATGTACCTATTAAAGTCTACTTTAAGCTTTAAATCAATAAAGCTTCAAAACTACTGAACTGAAGCTCATGTATTTTACATAATTATAAAGGGAATTGAAAGACCTTTAAAATAAGGTATTACTTGACCCCCTTTCCATTTAAGATTATAAACTTTTGTCCACCTCGAAAACAAAATCGACGGGTCTTAGCGTTTTTCAAAAAAAAAAACTGAGCTGCCAGTAAATGCGTGTTTCGTTTTCGATGCTCCACCCTGTATAGACGTAGATAAAAAATTAGCAATGAAAATAAATAAACCTAACGCAAATATTCCGCCCAGAAACTACATACACAACCAATTTTCTTAGAACCTGTGTCTGAAGAAGAAATAAAAAACGCCATACACAGTTTGAAGAATAAAAGAATCCCAAGTCCTGATGGTATACGATCAGAAATGTTAAAGATTTCATTCGAAATCTGTAAACCATTCATGTATATAACGAACTTGATAATTGAATTGGGAGAATTTCCAGATGATTATAAAGTAGGAGTAGTAAAACCCATCCAAAAATCCGGTGGAAAAACAAATACTAACAATTACCGGCCTATAACCGTAATATCCAGTTTTACAAAATTTATTGAGAAAATTATAATAACACGATTTCTAATTTTTTTATAAACAATCTGATTGATGAAAAACAATTTGGATTCCAGAAAAACAAGTCCACCAAGACGCAATTTCTTTTTTGACATCAAAATTATACAAATTACTGGACCAAAATGAATATACCCTGTGTGTGTTCTTAGATCTAGCAAAATCAGAAGTAATGCTTATAACTTCATGAAAAGTTACCTTTCCAATAGAGCACAGTACAAATAAATAATACCTTAAGCATAAACGAACTGGTAACTTTTGGTGTCCCACAAGGATCAGTGTTAGGCCCCTTATTATTTACACTTTACATTAATGACCTGCTTAGCTTAAAATTGGACGGGACAAACATATGTTTTGCAGACGATACTGCTATCATTTATTCATATAATTATTAATATTTTTTTTTATGTCCAGATGGTATGGAGCAGGTTTGTGCTGAAAGAGTGTTGAACGATCTAAAAATTTTGGTTTATGTTATCTACAGAGCTCCTTCGAGCAGATTATCAAGTTTTATTGATCATATAGACAACTTTCTCTCATTTGTGTCTCCTCAGTATGATAATATATGCTTGCTGGGTGATATAAACGTTGATCAACTTACTGACCATTCTTTTCTAGATTGCATTACGTGCTACGATATGGTATCTCACATCACCCAACCGACTAGGATAAGTTTAACCACGGCAACATCCATAGATGTCATTTGTACAACAAATAACTTGAATCATTAATTTCAACTAGCTCTGCACCTGTTCCGAATTTGTCAGATCATAATGTAGTCAGATGTGACTTCAACATCACACGACCTAAGAATTTTCAAAAGACTGTCAAATATAGAGACTTTAAACATTTTTGTTAAAGATCAGTTTTTGGTGGATTTGAATACAATTCCATGGGATGATATATATTACATCAGTAACTTAGAGGATAAAGCTACGTTTTTTTCTAATCGTATTTTGGATTTGCTTGATGTCCATGCTCCTGTTGTTTCAGCACGTATTACTAAACCTTATGCTCCATGGCTCACAGGTGGCATACAATTTTTGATCTCTGAGAGAAATAAAGCCTTTAGAAAATATCAGATTTTAAAAAGTCCAGCTAGCCTCGAATATTACCAGAAATTAAGAAATGATGTCATTTCCGCTATTAGGCGGGAGAAAGCAGCATATCTAAGCTTCAATGAACAACTAAATAGTAACAAGCATCTCTGGAAAGCTGTACATTCATTGAAACTCAAAACTAATGTAGATAGATCTTTACCTACGCAGTTGAAAAATGCCGAAGTAAACAATTATTTTTCTTCCGTTTCCACGCCTTCGGGCAATTGCAAGGATCTAGTTGATAAATTTAATAGTACCAAAACTAATGAAAGTGCTAGATTTGAATTTAGTTTTGCTACCCCACAAAATGTGCTAGACATTATTCTGTCCCTAAAATCTAATGCAGCAGGTTCGGATGGTATAACAGTCTCAATGCTGAAGCTTTGCTTGCCTCGAGTATTACTACCCCTGACGCATTTATTGAACTGTTGCCTGGAGGCTGGGTATTTCCCTGATGCTTGGAAACTATCTCTTGTCAAGCCCTTGCCTAAATGTAAAACTCCAAAATGTCTCTCAGACTTAAGACCTATAACTTTGATTCCTGTTATATCGAAGATATTGGAGAAATTGATTAAACATCAGGTTTATCATTATTTCTCTAATAATGATTTCTTTTAGATGACTTTTAGACTTTTTAGATGACATCACTGCTTCGCTTGATAAGGGAGATGCTTCAGCACTTGTATCATTAGATTATTCTAAGGCGTTCGATAAAATAGATCATGAGCTTTTATGTGCTAAATTGAAGTTTTTTGGTTTTTCAGACATACCTCTAATGTTTTTTATAACATATCTTTCAAATCGTAAACAAGTTGTAGAGATATACAACACTATATCTAGTCCGATTGATATAACATCAGGTGTCCCTCAGGGTTCAGTTTTAGGGCCCTTGTTGTACTTAATTTATACTATAGACTTGGGTAGCTCCGTGAAAAACTCTTCTGTGATGTGCTATGCCGATGGTACACAGATATATAAGAGCTTTAATAGTAACACTTTGCATACTTCAATCAATGAGCTTAATGATGATTTGGAGGCAATAGTAGGATACTCAAATGGTAACAATCTTAAGCTCAATAAGGATAAGTGCTATATTGTATTCTCTTGATGTAAAAATCGACAAGGAGCGTCTAGCTGTCGTAAATACTACAAAAAATTTAGGGTTGATTATTGATTATACTTTACGGTTTAAGGAGCATGTTTCGTCTATCTTAAAAAAATGTTATGCAACTTTGAAGTGTTTTTATGTCAGTCGCTCTATTTTGAATTTTATAGTTAGAAAAAAGTTATGTGAGGCTATTATATTTCCAAGCTTATTTTACTGTAGCACTGTGTTCTATCATTGTCTTGATTCTATCACAAAAGCAAGACTCCAAAAACTCCAAAATACTTGTTGTCGATTTGTATTTAATCTCAAGAAGTATGATCATGTTTCCTTAAAGAGATTTCAGCTTGGTTGGATGTGTATAGAAAATGCTTGCAAGTACCATATAGCAGTGTTTACACATAAGATCATATCTTCTAGATCCCCCTTGTATCTTTATGAGAAATTTGTTTTCAGACGAAATAATTCAGACATTGATTTCAGACACAAAAAAAGACTAGAGATCCCTATGTATAAAACAACTTTATTTCGTAGTTCATACACTTACAATGCTATCCTGATTTATAACGAATTAGATGACAATATAAAGGATTGGCCAGTAAACAGATTTCGTAAGCATGTGAAACAGATTTATTTGTCATTGTAGTAATTGTGGAAAAGTTAGTTTTTAATTCTTACATTTTATTTTATTTTTACGTAATATATGTGTGTATATATGTATGTTAGGAAGCTATCAAGCTGGTTGTTTTGCAGCGTCTTTTGCTGCTTGTCAAAGTTTCCTTTGATTAAGTGTTTCAATTTATTATTTGGGTAGGTTAAGTAGAGTAGCCAAGAGCTAGACTTCGCCTACGTAGAGGTCATATTATGTTGTAGTTTATATAATGTGCCTAATAAAGACATTTTATTATTATTATTATTATAACAACCCGTGGAATCATCTAAAGGTAAAAATTGAAAGAGATTTATTTAAAATCGCAGACACAAATGCCCAACTTCTAAAGGACTATGTTCATACCATTCACAAATTATAGAAACATATTACTATCCTTTGTTTCTATACAGATTAATAACTAATACTGATAATATAAATATTCAAATAAATTTAACAAACATAATAAAATATCTAGGTGTATATATAGACTCACATTCAACTGGTATATATACTGGCATATAAAATGCAACCACCCAGAATTATCTATTGAATTTCGATAAAAACTTGTAAACATGATATTTGCTATCATGGAAGTTTTAGTATACACTGATACAATGTTGAAGGCACTCCGAGCCGTGCTTTTTTTGTAAAAAACAATGAAAATTTTATATCATGCTATGATTTTAAGTCGTCTGAGGTATGAAATATTAGGTTGGGGAGCACTTAATAACCAAATGAATAAATTAGAAATTATCCAAAAACAATTTTAAAAAAGTAATCTTTGACAAGCCTTGAATTAGGCTTCTATCTACGCGACACCGCTTCGGTCTAAAAAAAAATTGTCTCTGAAATAGTATTCAAAGTGAATCTGTAACCGATCTGATAGTGGTCGTCGACTGAATTCCTGAAGCCCCAGTAGTCTTGCACGCACACTGCGACATCACAGGGGACCCCGCATACCAATTAGAATTCACGTACACCTGCAAGGCCGTAGCTGCATCTTTATGGATGTACAAGTTCGTTCCTAACCAAGAAAACCACCACGCTTCCACTTGACATTCAAGACGATGTGATTTCTTGTTAGCATGTCGCCTGAGAAATTCGTTAAAAACGCAACGGATAATGTTTAGTTCCGTTTCGTTTTTCTTGACTGTGGTAGAGAAAATGTAATTCTGTAAAATATTAAGCGTAACATTAGAATGTTGGCTATATTATTACCTATTGAAAATGTAGAAAGTCGAGAAAATTTCGAAAAATTTTTAAAACCTGCGATGACAACTGTTACAGCCTGCAGTGGAATGCAAATGTTAAATCCTCCCTTGAATGTGCCTCAAGGAAGCGTTATCGTTTATTTAAAATCCAGGAAGAAGTAATCTCTCAAACGGCACTCAATCTTCAAGAACGTCTATAAATGTGACCCTTAGGCCCGATTATACTATCGATCCGAGGTATTTAAAATTTGTGACCTTGACCCAAGCTCGACCAATCGAAAAGAAGGATTTGCTGCCTGCCTGAAACTGGATCAAATCTGATACCATATCTAGATTGATATGACAGCAATAAACATTTTATTAAAAATGATAGTGCCAATACTTAACTGAGAGAGATAATTTTGAAAAACGGCGTATTTTTAACAATCTACCAACATGTCCATTTTTCTCTTTATAGGTTTGTGTCAAGTCGGCCAAACTAGAGCATTTATTTTTATAGTTAGAAAGAAACAAGGTTTTTCGCGGGGTAGTCAAGTTATTTATATAATTAGTCGATGTTCGATACGGAATAAGCATTCTGTAATTTTAATTATAGCTTCAAAGAATTTATTGAGAATTTTGTACTGCAAGGACAAAAATAAATGTTTTGTCTTGACTGACCAGATACAAACCTATAAAGAGAGCTTTTGCAGGAAAATTTACACAACATTCTTGACTGGTGCAGCTTAATTAAAGAAATTGTAGAGTAATGTACATTATCAGGAGTCTATCATACTATACAGGGTGTTCGAAAAATAGACGGGGATATTTAGAGGGTGATTCCTTGTTAAAAAATACGAAAAAAAGTTTCTATAAATATAGCCTTTTAATACAACAAATAATATTGAGAAATTTCAACAGAATCCAGTAAATGTTTTTTAAGATAATTATAAAAAACATTAATTTAACACCTTGTATCTTTAAAACTCTGCGTTTACGGACCCATGTTTATAGAAACTTTTTTGCATATTTTTCAACAAGAAATCACCCTCTCCGTGTATATTCCCCTGTATAGTTAGTTATATACTGGACATTCACAAACTTGACAGAGTAAGGGAAGCAAAAGATCTAGGCATTACTGTTACTTCAGATTTGTCATTTTCCTTAAATCAAATCGTTAAACCAGTTTCGCATACTATGCTTGGATCAATTATTGGAAATTGCATATCACTTACAACTTAACGTGTTTCGCTTTAGTTGGAAGTTTACTTGAATATGGTTGGATCATCTGGTCTCCTTTATATAATAATAATAATAATAATAATCGTCTTTATTGACCAAAAACATGGTACATTACATGGGGCGAGATTGTTATATATATATATATATATGTTACACACATATATATATATATATATATATATATAGGTGAAAAATTAAAGCTTCCGCTTTTTGTTGGGTACTTCGACAAAATTTAAGCAAAGATGACTCTTTATACTTTTTTTTAATTCTCTCTAGCTTTCAATGGACTTTGCCATCATCATCAGGAGCTACAATTACAATGATAACAGTAGCAACAAAAGTGTAAAATGAATTTAAATTGAATCAACTTACAGTAGTATGTGAGGATGTTGCTAATTGTTGTTTTCGTATAGGATGAGGGAAACGTCCAGTAACATGGTGAGAGCTGGATGGTTAAAATTATATAAAATATGACAAGACAAGTTAATGACAGATTAAAAATTGTTTAGAAAACATTAGAGCATTACGTCGTGAAGCCACTTGATGATTGCACAAAATGGTGGTCATGGAATAATGAGTGAGATGAACCTTTGACAGAAGGCCGAAGGTTGTCAATGTCTGTGTTGACAGATGGAACGAATTGTGGGCGTGTGCCAATACGTTGCCAAATCACTTCAGATGATGTGATTTTCAGAATGTTATGTAAGAAATTGTTAAACCGACCAGAGGCAGTTGAATAAAATATATTTTAATTAATGGGAATTTTAAATTAACAATTATTAATAAATCGTGAGAAGAAAATTATTAGATTTTGAGTTTAATGAAATTTGTTGGTGGAATCGGCCAAAGTTCTCCAATTTTTCGCAGTTTAGCAAATATGAGTAAATGACACTCAGTTGTATAATATTTGTCTTTTTGTTGATACAGTTGTTATTCATGAAAATGTGGGACATTTCCAGGAATAAACGTTTGGAAAGGTGTTTTTCTTTATCAAGAACTTTGATACTTGTGTAATTCATAGAATGTCCTGTTGTGTTAACATGAGATGCTAGAGCGCATCTTTGCGGACACCCTGTATCTATATATCTAGAGTTGAGAAAATTAAATTTTAAATTATCTATATCTATAAGCATATGGTTTATATCCTTGATTCAACTTTCAAAAGAAAGATCTTTTAGATCACTTTGGCATCAGTCCTGAAGATTTTTGTTATTCTGCTGCTTTGTGCACAAATTGCTAAGTAACCAGTTTGACTGTGGTGAAATTTTGTCCAATTTAAACTTTACTGTGCCTAGGTCGAGTAGTAGGGAATACACTATGTTCTATCTACCAAAAGCATTAATATTATGCTAACATCCGCTTCATATAGAATGTCGAAATGATTAAGCGAGTTTAGCTATCTCTTTGACTTTGGTATGAGTGAACATATATTTAAATCAGAATATAGCTATATTTACAAACTGTTCAGTGACGTAAGCGTTTGTTAGCTTTTCAGTACCTTTTAGTATGCATCTTCACGTATTTTACGAGTAGAATTACCGTTCAGAAATATTTGTTTTTCATCACCTGTTTAGTGTTTATCTGTTGTCTGTGGAGAAATATATGAATTAAATAAATAAAGAAAAAAAATAAGTTTTTATGGGTAACCTCGATCGACCTGTTGATGAATTGTTGAAAATGAATCCCTTTTTTCAAAATTATCTGTCGCAGATGAGTAGTGGCACTGTTATTTTCAATAAAATGCTTAGTAATTGCTGTCATATCAATATAAATATTGTATACGGTTTAATCTAAGCTCCGGGCAGGGTGAATTTGCAACTACGTCGGAAATGTTTCTTTTCGATTGGTCAGATTGTCGTTTACGCAAAACTTGGCCCCGGGATCAAATAAAAACGAAGTTTTTGTACCTGCACCGGGTGATTTATGAAGAATTTCTTGATCTAATCGTATACCTATATTTTCTGAAGTTGGATTCACTAATACAAAAACGCCTTCTAATTGTTCGAATTTGGATTCCCGCAGGTCAATAATAGTAAAAGCGGGTCGTAGTATTATACAGGGTGTTAGGGAACTAATATTCGTAACTTTAAGAGGTGATTACTTGCATTATTTTAAGCAAAAAAGTTCATTACAACTTATGTCCGAAAATCAATCGTTTTCGAGGACAGTAAGTCGTAATTAATTAGATTTTCTCAAACATTTGGCAACGCTGCAACGCAGCTGCGATAGAACGCGCGACGACCGCAACCGATTCATCGAATTGTTTACGTTTGTATGATATTTTTGTTGAAAATATGCCTTGAATTATTGAATACTTTTACGCTTTTTTGTGGCTAATATTTTTGTATTTAATAACGCTAGGCAGCAGCGGTGGCCGCAGTAGTAGACTCTTCGGTCTCCTGATCAGTCGCCGTGCGCTGTGCGGGTTCGAATTCCGTACCAGGAGAAATTTTTCTCTTGGCTATGGATGTTGTGATTGTCCGTAGGTGGTAGACGGTCTCTGACTGTTGAACGCGGAGGTACCACCCGGCGGATCTCGTAGGCGGAGCCAGAATGTGCGTGTGGCGTTCCCCCTTTCCCCTGTATCCCCCTATAGCCACACGGTACCCATTGGGTGTTTAGGCCTTGATCCTTCGAATTTTTCTGTGCAATTGCATGGGGATTTTCGTCCGCCCTATTATGAAAATTGTGAAAATTTCAAAATCTATTTCTTGTAAAGAAGACTTATCTGTTGATAACACGTTCGCTACAACATTGTGACTTCTTTGGTGTTTACCCAAAAACCAATTATAAAAATTTGCTCTTCGTGGAAAATCTTCAGGTAAAGGAGCTTGAACCCTTTGGACCTGATATGGGGACAATAACCGTCCTTTAAGGGTCCGATGTACAATCCAGTGTGAGACACCGACTTGACGAGCAATACTTCTCGTACTCCTCGTCAAATAAGTTTGTTTTTCGGTTTCCACTCCCACTTCACGATACCTTCCGCGCCAAAAACCAGCATGATATAAAAGTTAGGTACAGGGTAATGCCGCAGCGCAATGGCAGTCGGTCTTTCTGGACGCTGGCCAAGCAGATTGAAAAGAACTTCTCACACAGTAGCCTTCCACCACTTACGTGTCAGGATGGAACTATTGTATTCGACTCAAAGGCAAGGCGGAAGTGCTAGCCAAGATCTTTGCTGCCAACTCCACCATGGACGTCCCCACCAACGCCCAAGTGCCGTCAATTCAAAGGGTTCCCCACACTATGCGGGAGGTAACATTCAGGCATAAGACCGTAAGACGAGTGCTCTTGTCGCTCGACATCAACAAAGCTTCTGGTCCGGACTTGATTCCTGCCATTGTACTGAAGAGATGTGCAGCGGAGCTTGCTCCAGTTCTTTCGCGTCTCTTCCAGATATCTTATGAATCCGGCACCTTCCCAGAAAACTGGAAATTTGCTCATGTACAGCCCATCCCAAAAAAAGGATCTAAAACCGACCCTTACAACTACAGGCCTATAGCTCTGCTTTCTGTTATAAGTAAAGTGATGGAGAGGTACATAAATCGTGAGCTTCTGGACTACCTCGAACGTCACAGCTTGATTAGCGACAGGCAGTACGGTTTCCGGCAGCAACGATCCACAGGGGACCTCCTAGCTTAGGTCACGCAATTGTAGAGTAAATTCATCCAGTCTTATGGTGAGGCTCATGTCGTTGCTCTTGACATCACGAAAGCATTCGATCAGCTGTGGCATGCTGCCCCCTTAAGCAAACTTCTATCCTACGGCCTCTCAGAAAAGCTTTGCAGATGGGTGGCTGACTTTATCTTTGGTCGCAAGATATCGGGTTCTCCTCTTAATCCTACAACGTCAACGCGGGTGTTCCCCAGGGATCGGTCTTGGCTCCGACACTGTTTCTCTTACAAATCAACGACCTCCTTTCCTGTACGATCAACCCAATACACAGCTTCGCTGATGACAGCACTCTACATGCAGGAATTCAGAGTTACAAGCCGATCTCTGTCGCTGAGCTGGAGAAAAGGAGACTGGCGACGACTTCTTCTCTGACAAGAGACCTGGAGGCTATCACTGCTTGGGGACGCAACAATCTTGTACAGTTCAATGCTTCCAAAATACAGTACTGTACTTTGACGAACAAAAAGCGTCCTAGCGCTCATACAGTTTCGATGGACGGTCGAGTTCTACCAAAGAGCCATTCATTTCGGCTGGTCGGAGTCCAGATCACCGAGGACCTGATCTGGCACGAACACATCTCTTCAATAGCTGCAGCTGCTGGGAAAAAGCTAGGCTATTTGTTTAGGGCTAAGAAGTACTTTTCTCCGCATCACCATCTCACTCTATACAAGGCCCAGATAAGGCCTAGCCTCGAGTATTGCTCACACATTTGGGGTGCTGCCGCCCCGACTACATTGTCCATGCTCGATGCTGTCCAGAGGAGGGCGGTCCGACTGATCGATGACTCTTCTCTAACAGACAGTCTCGGGACTCTGTCGCACCGGCGGGCCGTCGGCGATCTAGCTCTTTTCTATCGCTACACCAACGGGCTTTGCTCCTCAGAGCTCTCTTCTATGATGCCGCCGCGCGATGTGCCTGCCAGACAGACCCGCCTGACTTCGGCGTCCCATCCTAACCGTGTCAAACTTCGTACATCCAGAACTGGCCGATACGACCGCTCCTTTGTCCCGAGGGTGTCTAGACTGTGGAACAATCTACGGGAGGAAGCTTTTCCCAGTTCTACTAACCTTAGGCAGTTCAAAAATCGTATTAACAAAATTTCTTTGGGATCATCATAGCAGCCGCGGTGTTCCGGCATTTAGGCTTCTGCCTGCGCGGCTGTTTCGATATAAAAAAAAAATTGTTAAAATTAGGCACTACGCTCCCTGTGTCCAGAAGTCTTTGGGATACTTCTACGAATGTTCTTCTCTCGCTCTCCGTAAATAATAAGCATATCGTACCGAAAACATCTCTTTCGTATCAAAATGCACGTACTGATACAGTAATACATACTGAACAATAAAATTCTACGAAAGCCCTTCAAATATGCTGCCTTTATACCTCAATTTCCCACCGAAGGAGACTAAACTTCGAATTTATCCGGTAACAAATACTCGACCATGTCGGAATAACGTAAACGAGAAGTATCTCGACGGTACAAGACGTTCGCTTAACGTCTCATTGTAACCAGCCCATTAAAAGGAATGATAAATTGCCCGGCAGTCATAAAATCCGAGATAGCGGAGCAGAGTTGCTTTCGTTCGTTCGTTGGAGAGGAGAGGCGGCACGGCACGTCAAATGCTCGGATGATGCTGGAGAACTTGGATAAGGGAAATGGCTGAATGTTCAAATTGCGATCCGAAGATTGCGACGCCATTAAATAAGATTTGCCAGGAGAGTATCCAGGTAACAAATCAGCATGTAGAAAATATGAAGGTAATTTAGTTTTTTTGGAGAGCCTCACACTTCGGGCATAGAAAGTATCTCAAATGCTCGGAGGATTCAGAAGAACTCGGGAGAGAAGAGTAAATATCAAGGAAATTTAGGTAATTGTTTAGGAAAGTCCCACACTTCGGGCACAGAAATTATCTTAAATGCCCAGATGAATCCAGGGAACTCCAGGAAGAAGAGCAAACTGAGGGAGGCAACGGCGATCCAAGCAATTAATCAGAATATTCAAGAAGAGAAAATGTTAATTTAGAAGTTTGGAGAGTCCCACACTTCGGGCATAGAAGGTTTGTCAAATGCGCCAAATAGCGGTCGCCATTGCGATCCAAGTAATAAATCAGAATATTCAAAAATCAAATGTCAGTTTAGGTGAAAACATGTTTAGAGAGTCCCACACTTCGGGCATAGAAGGTTTGTCGAATGCGCAGAATAAGGATGGCCATTGCGATCCAAGTAATAAATCAGAATATTCAAGAGGAGCAAATTTCAATTTAGGTAAAAAACATGTTGGAGAGTTCCACACTTCGGGTTCGCCAAATTCTTGGATGATGCTGGAGAACTTGGATAAGGGGAATGGCTGATGACAAAATTGCGATGCGACGCCATTGAACAAGAAAAAAACATTCCGCCCTCTGTTGGTTTACCAAAAAAGGAGCCAGATGAGAACCAGTAAAGATCAGACGGAAATACAAAAAAAAAAGATCATAACAGCTAATCACAACAGCTGATTTTTAACCAGATGAAACAAGTTAAAATAAAACTGAAGTTTCGTAACATCGGCATAAGTTTGTATAGCACTTTGTTCAATACATGAATGTATGTACATCGAAAGTATTTGTATATATACTAAGTGACATATAAATCCGAACACCCAGTTTAAATGGTTTTATTTTAATAAAAGTTGATGAATGTATTTATCTTACTGTAAATAACAAGTGAAAAAAATTTCAGCCTTATCAGTGGGACATTCCGGTTTTTATACTGCTTTTTTTTAATTCACTAACACTCTAAAAATGAATATTTCAGCCGCAGTAAAGAATCAACGTTGGCGGATTTTGGTTCTTGACATCCTTTACGATCGGTTACGATGCCTAGAGTACGGAGACCTGTACGATTTCGTCAACTTAGTGAGTTTGATAGGGGCCGTATAGTGGGACTTCGGGAAGCTGGACTTTCTTTTCGGGCAATTGCAGTTAGAGTGCAAAGAATTGTAGACACTGTGGGTAGGTGTTGTCAGGCATGGCTTCGAGAAGGTCGTACGCAAAGAGCAAGGGGCACTGGACGCCGCCGTAGAACAACAGCCTGTGAAGATCGCCGCCTAAGATTATTGGCCTTAAGGGACCGTTTCTCCACTACCAGGTCCATTGCAAATGAATGGTTTGCAGAACACGGAAGACCTATTGGCATGCGAAGTGTTTACCGACGAATGAGAAGTTTTGGCTTGTTTTCATACCGGCCACACTGGGTCCTCCCTTTAACTCGAGAACACCGACGGAATCGCCTTGAGTGGTGCAGACAACGGTCACTCTGGGATCAGGAATGGAACAGTATTGTCTTTAGTGACGAGTCTCGATTTTGTTTAGGCACGCACGATTTTCGTGCCAGGGTTAGAAGGCGACGTGGTGAAAGGAGGAATCCACAGTTTTTTATTGAAAGACATGTTCATCACACTGTTGGAGTTATGGTTTGGGGTGCTACAGCTTATGGTTCCAGGTCACCTTTAATCTTCATCAGAGGTAACATGAACGCGCAGCGTTATATCCACGAAGTTCTAGAACCCATCTTTTACCCTATCTTGACACCCTGGCAGATCCAACTTTCCAACAAGATAATGCCCGACCACATGTAGCAAGAGTCACAATAGACTTCTTTCAACATAATGATGTCACATTGTTACCATGGCCACCAAGATCTCCCGACTTATCCGCAATTGAGCACGTGTGGGATATGATGGGTAGGAGATTGCTCAATTTGCAACGTCCTCCTCAGACTCTAGAAGCACTTCGAGAGGAGTTGGTGGTTGCCTGGAATGAGATACCACAGGAGGCAGGAGGACATTGACCACCTGATCAGAAGCATGCCTAGGCGCATTGGAGAATGCGTAGCACATCAGGGTGCATCCACACATTATTAAAGGTCAAAGGGCTTTAAAGCAGTGCAATCATTTTGAAATTTTTATTATTTACTTATTATGCTTCATTAAGTACTTATACAAAATTTTATTAAAATAAAACTATTTAAACTGGTGTTCGGCTTATATGTCACTTAGTATATTAAATACAGCATAGGACCTAAAACGGACCCCTGAGGGACACCTGAAGAAAAATCCACAGAAGATGAGACACCTCTGCCTTGACCGTTTGTTTATGATTAGTTAAATAAGTTTCAAAACACTTGATAGGTATGTCAGAAAGTCCAGTATTTTTAACTTACTCAACAAAATTTTGTGGTTAACCGTGTCGAAGGTCAATCATTACTAAAACTGTATTAATATGTTTATCCATATTATTTAAGACGTTAGCAAAATTCGACGCTCATATTTTGGATACTCAACTTCTACCAGCGCTTCCTCTATACGAGGAATGTCTTTTAAGTTTGGCATATGGAAATAAAACAACACGGTAGTTAGTTTTGAATGACTTTATTGTTTTTCGAAATATTCTCCTCGAAGATTAATACACATCTGCATGCGCTCGAAACAATTTCGAAGCAATTATTCCACTCGTTTGCTGGTAGATCCAAAACAGCATTTTTGAATGCGTCAACTGCTTTTTCTGGTGACCGGAACCTTTGACCACGCACTCTGTTTTTAATTTTCGGGAAGGTAAAGAAATCGTTACGACTTAGATCGGGACTATATGGAGGATGGTCCAATAATTCCACGTTTTCTTCCGTTAAATGCTGCATTGTTTTTTGGGCTGCGTGCGAGCTTGCATGGTCTTGGTGGAGAATGATTCTTCTTTCGGAGTTGATTTTTCGAAGCTCGGAGATGACTTTTGGCAAACAAATGGTGGTATACCAATCCGCAGTAACAGTTCTTGCTCATTAAGAGGAATTGTTGCAATATATATATAGCTTCCATTCTAAAAAGCGTATCAAATGCGCCAGAAAATCATATAATTTCAGAAAAGCCAATTTTGTAGCACTATATGAACAAATAAGCTTGGTTAATTGGACGTTTCTTGACAATTTAACAGATGTAAACGTAGCTTTGGAAACATTTTATAACATTCTTCGTAAAATTTTAATATGTGTGTCCCTAGGACAAGTCTCAGATCTCTCAAATTTCCAGTTGGTTTAACGGTGAAATGATTAGAGACATTAAATGAAAAAATTTGCTACACAAAAAGTTTAAAAGGATAAAAGTTTGATCACATACACTGAGTTCAAAGAGTTAAGGACCAAAATTAAGCGCGATGAGCGTAACGCATATCACAAATATCTAGTAGATATCCAAAGTAGCCTATCTCAGGATCCGATCAATTTCTGGTCATTTATCTGTAATAAAAGGGGACAAAAATCCCACAATCAGCCAAGTTAACTATAATGGTAAGCAGTATGACAAACCCAATGAAGTTGCTAATGCTTTTGCGCTATTTTTCAATCTGTATATACTATGCCCTCGAACGCAACTGATATCAATATTTCGGACTTGCATACTAAAATAATACTTCAGAGCTTTCCGAAGAAGAAGTTTTTACAGTGTTAAAGCAAATGAAAATAAATTTACCTCCGGACCCGATGGAATTCCATCATTTTTAGTGCGTGGCTGTGCCTACGTCTTAGCTCATCCCTTGACAAAGATCTTCAACCTATGTTTAAAGACTGACACGTTTCCTGAAATTTGGGGCGAATCAAAGGTGCGTCCCATTTTCAAGAAGGGTTGATATACTACAGGTTTGAAAATTATAGACCGATAACCCTAGTATGTATCTTTTCCAAGGCCTTAGAAACTTTGCTTCATAATTTCCTATACCACAATACAGATTCCCAAATAAGTACTTCTCAGAATGGCTTTATGAAGGGTAGATCAACCATAACTAACCTAGCCTGTTTTACTCAGTCAGTCTCCTCTGCATCAGATGCTAATAGCCAGGTGGATGTAATTTATACAGATTTTAGTAAAGCATTTGACAAACTTGATCACAGTATTCTGTTAACGAAGCTGAGCTATTTTGGATTCTCCCCCAAGCTGTTATCCTTTCTTAAGTCATATCTATCAGGAAGAGAAAGCAATATGTTGAATATGAGGGTGTCAAATCCATTGAATTCTTCCCAACCTCAGGGGTACCTCAAGGCTCCTGCTTAGGTCCTTTGCTTTTCATACTGTTCATAAACGATATTGCTAGCGACATCGACAGCAGCCACTTAATCTATGCTGATGATCTGAAATTTTTTTCCAATGTCGACTGCAGCACTGACTGTGCTCACTTACAAAAAGACCTAGCCAAAATAGTTAAATGGTGTGCTGTAAATCGACTTCCAATTAACTACAGTAAATGTAGTGTTATGTCTTACACCAGAAAGCTAGATATTATTGCATTTGACTACAGAATTGGCAATCATTCTCTGCTGAGAGTACAAGAATGCAAGGACCTGGGTGTGATTTTTTACATGTCACTTAGCGTCAATCCTCATATTGAGTACCTATTAATGCTGTCAACCGATTTATTAGGATTTGTAATACGTAACTCAAAGGAATTAAGTAACAAAGATGCCATGATTATGCTTTATAATTCATTCATACTGTCTAAATTAGAATATGGACGGCTAATATGGAATCCATGCTATGTTACAACTTGTGGCTCTCTGGAGAAGATTCAGCGGAAATTTCTGAAACTTCTTTCATTCAAAATTGACGGTACGTACCCACGAATTGGGGTCCCACAGGAAGACCTGTTACGTAAGCACAAGTTTATCAGTCTTGATAACAGAAGAAAGATTCACTCGCTAATATTCTGCATAAAGTAGTGCATAGCAGTTATGATTGTCCATCATTTCTAGCACAGATTAAATTTAATGCTCCAAAATTTGTTACTCGCAATACACTCACTTTTTACCTACCTACCCCACGAACTAACTTACTGTTGCACTCACCTTTGTACTCGATGTGTTCATGTTATAATAGTCTACAGAGTACATTTGATTTGTTCAACACAAGTATTTCGAATATTAAGAGAGTTTGCAGTGAAATGATTTAGTTTTTAGTTTCGTTGTATTTTTATATGTTTTTTTTAGTATTTCTATTGTTGTTTTGCCACCAGTAATTGGTTAACACTGTTGGTGGTGGATTTCAATAAATAAATAAATAAATATGACCCGCTTTTGACACAAATGTCGCGACCATCTTTTTCGAAACACTTCGAGAACGGATGACTTTTGTTGGCTTTTCTTCACCTTGGAACACCCAAACAGCCGACTGTCAACAGGTGGGGTATCCAACGAGAAACTAATTTTCTTACTCCTAATTCTCATGTAAAATTTTTTGAATTGAGGTCTTTGAGATCTTCAAGACGCGTCAATCTCGTGATATGTCACATGTCTATCTTCAATAATGAGTTTGCGCACAGCATCGACGTTTTCCTGGGTGACTGGGATCGTCGCTAAGACTCACCCGTCCACGTTTGAATTCTCCATAAGAACAGGAAATTGTCGACTGACTTAAAAGACATCCCTCGTAACGTCGCGTTATCCCTTTTCAACGCCCACTATGCCAAACCAACAACCATTCCCTTTTCACGCTTGCAAATGATCCGAATCAGGGATGGACGAGCCTAGATCCGGATAATTAATTTAAAATCGATAAGGATATGAAAGTCAACGAGCCGTGCGGTATAGCATTCTCGTTTCGACGTATTAATAATAATATAATGAGATTAAGGGAGAACGGTTTTGTTTAGATTGTTTGTCGCTGGATCAATGGCCGACCACGAGGCTTATGCGGGTTACATTATTCAGCGAATTTGATGATCGATTTTTCTGGATATAATACAATCGCTTGCACAAATTATGGTGTTGTTCTGTTCTTTAAGGATTCTGAGGATTTATGTGGGATATCCAAAATTTGACAATCGTTGACTCAGCGAATCGTTTGGAGATTAATATATCATTCGGTGCTTTTAAAAATAAATGTGTCCCAAAATGAGTTGCCTTGAGATGATTTTTCAACTTCGGAAAAAGAAAAAAGTCACAAGGACTCAACTCAGGCGAAAAAGGGGGCTGAGCAGCTACAATAATTTTTTTACTGGCCCTATACTCGTTTATTCACTTTGCTGTGTGACAAATTTAAGCCTTCCCCACTCAGTCTGACTATCGTCCAACAATCTGAACGCACAAAATCCCGGATTATGTCGATATTTTCATCAGTTCTTGAAGATGAAGACCTTCCGCACCGACGATAATCTTCAGCCGACTCTCTGCCTTTTGAAAATGCCTTAAACCACCGAAAAACTTGGGCTCTTGACAAAACACTATTTCCGTAGGGCTGTTTAGCAAAAAATTCTGTAGCATTGTGCCCAAGTCTGAAGCAAAACCTGATAGCACACCGTTTTTTTGAAGTTGATGTCATTCATTTTAGAACACAATAGGAACGTAAAAAATTAGCTAGGGACAACCAAATGATTCGAGCGATGTTCAGACTTGTACTGAAGGAGGATCACATGTTTCCCTGTCTCCTCACGAAGGCCGGCGCCTCAAGTATTTGCCAGATCTACGCTACGTTGTCAATCTTATTAATTTAGTGACCTCCTATGAGGATGTTTATCTGTTTCTATCATATACTTTGAAAAGAGTCTCATAGGTGGCGCTGCAGTTACCTGTAAGCCTGTATATGCTATATATAGTG